>JANHJO010003559.1:61012-71069 GCA_032468235.1 Pseudoxyrhopus heterurus | reverse complement strand
ACTAGACTAGACTAGACTAGACTAGACTAGACTAGACTAGACTAGACTAGACTAGACTAGACTAGACTAGACTAGAAGCTGGGACCTTGAGCAGTCCCCTGCTCAAGCAGGAGAACCTACAGCATTTCAGACAAGTAACTGTCTAGTCTTTTCTTAAAAACCTCCAGTGATGGAATGCCACAATTTCTGAAGGCAAGTTGTTCCACTGGTTAATTGTCCTCCCTTTTAGGAAGTTTCTCTTTAATTCCAGATTGCTTCTCTCTTTGATTAACTTCCATTGTTGCTTGTCCTGCCCTCTGGTGCTTTAGAAAATAATTTGATATCCCTCTTTTTTGTGGCAGTCCCTCAAATACTGGAATACTGCTATCATGCCACCCCTAATTCTTTTCTTTAGACTAGCCAAACCCAAAATCTGCAGCCGTTCTTAATATGGTTTAGTCTCCAGTTGCTCTTTGAACTTTTTCCAAAGTCTCAACATCTTTTTTGTAGTATGGTGACCAAAATTGGTTGCAGTATCCCAGGTGTGGTCTTACTAGAGTTTTATAAAACTGCACTAATCTTGGATATGGGTAACTATTGTACAAAATTTCAGTGTCCAGTACTCTTTCTTTGAATCTTTCCTTTATCTTCTTTGAATTTGTTACTATCTCTCCACTGAAATACCTTAGCATAGTAATTTCAGATAAAAATCTCTTTCTGAATTTGGAAATCTTTTAGTAGACTTCCTTTGTTTTTCTCTCTCAATTTCAATCTATAGCTTTACAGTCAGCTTTAGCCACATCTTAGCTGTAATAATTGAACTCTTCCACTTCTGTGTGCCAGTAATAATGTCAATTTGAATTCTCTGTGCTCTGTCCATATACATAAGCAACTTTTGATTGCTAAAAGACTGCATTAGTAATGAAGAAATCACTGGATTGGCAGAAACTATTAAATCATTCCACTTCATTTCTGTTTTCTAGGCCATACTGTCCAACTACATTTTCCTCTATACTGTTTCCAATTTTGGCAATCACAAATCTCCAATCTCCAATCACAAGTGGTACATCTTGTTCATGTTTTAAATTGAACGTAACCATAAAACTCAACTTTCGTCTTCATCTGCATCAGTGGTTGAAACACAAACTCAGGTAAGGGTCATATTAAAGAATTGTCCATGAAATCTAATTGATATTATACCAACTGCATTATACCCAAGAACTGCTACAACTACATCCTTAACCATGAAACTATATTGTTCTTTCTTTGTTTTTTCTGCCCTGAGTAGTAACAGTGTGAGCTTCTGACTGAAAGCAGCCAATTCCAGTCCATTTCACGCTGATGTCTAAAATATCAATGTTGTTTCATTTCATTTTTCATTATGTTGAACTTTCCAGTGTTAATGCTTCTTAAATTTATATTCCACTATTATTCTTCCTTTGCAGCTTTTAGTTTTCTTTTCCTGCATGCCAACATCAGCAAAAAAAAAAACCCCAAAGGTTTTTAATCGCACCGTTTTATAAACACTAGGATATGAAAGATCCTCAGCTCTTCCTCAACAGCATATTGACAGCTATCCAACTTGAGGGACTCATTATCTGACTTGATGTTATCACTTACTTTTTCTTGTCTATCCATGTGGTTTTCTTGATAAAATAAAGCAGTGGTTTTTGCCATTGCCTTTCCCACACAATATGAAAATATACTTAGTGAAAAGCTATCTCCAGCATCTTCCTATATTACTTCTGCCCAAATAGATGCCTCTTTCATTTAGCTGCAAAACTAGTAGGAACTTCGCCCTTTGGGTGACCCTGTTGGGATCATATATTCTTGGCATACATTCCGGTGTTCTTGTTCATTCTTCCCAGGAACATCCCTTCCCCATCACAATGAGGCAGCACAGCAGGATGTGGGAAGAGACTAATGGACTGGTAGATAAATTATTAATTGTCTGGAACTGCTCTATTTCTTGTTTCAAAAGAAGTGCCCCCCCCCCCGGTTTTTAATTTCATACCAACTTCCAACTGTTGCAGCTCTTTCTATCTGACCATTTTGAAATGGGACTTTCCTTGGTTTTATATCGAAAACTGGAGTAAGTTTATTCACTTGGCAGAAAGTAAGGAATTTTCTCTTGAGTTTCAAATTTAAAACCATTATAGCTGCTAATTGATGCTATTAATTAAAAGGAACAAAGGATGCAGTGTTATAGTAATGGGAGTCAAAAGATTAAAAATAAAAACAGTTCTAGTGCACTCAGATTAAGTAATTCATTCTTTTATCATATTCAGGTTGCATCAGGTAAAAAAAACTAAATTTGGCTAAGCTCATTTTCAAGAAATATAAAAAGAAGAGAAATGCATATATGCAATGATTCTTCTGTGGCGAAAAAACCCTTACTTTCCCTCATGTTGTAGTTAAGTCTTTTGAAGCAAAATCAATGAAGATGGTAAAGAAATCAAAGTAGTCTCAAGATGCTGCACTCTTTTTCAAAAAGCCACTGATCTCTCTCAAATGACAAGTCATTTATCTGGATACCTTTAAGGAACTCTTCCTATAGTGCAGCCTCAGAGGTGCAGCAAAATCTTTCTCCTCTTGGTCACCATGCACTGCAGTGTTTAATCTAAAAGTTTAATGAACTGCTTAGATCCATTCACTGAGGGAGAGTTTTTATGAAATGGTCCAGTAGGTAGGCCTTCTGTGCAAAGAGCTGCTGTGTACAGAATGCTGTTAGCAGCAGGAATACAGGACTGATTACGCAGCTCTATGCGCTGTGTTCCCCTCTGAGACCTGAAATCAGAGCAAGCTGGGCAAGGAAAACAGACACTCCACAGCACTGCAAGCAATGCAAAATACCGAGATTTCTCATCACAAACTTGGATCGCTCATTTTTAAAAATAATACACCAAAATGTTCTTAACAGCCATATTCAAAATATAAGCAGCAATAAACAGGATTTTAAAACAATAAAGTAATCCTATTGGAAATCAGATTTTTCCATTCAGAAGGGTTGCAAGCAGTGTCAGACAACTTTTTAAAAAAATAGCTACACAAATAATACACAGCATATTTAAATGTGGTATGCTCTATTATTAACAACTATTTACACTGTGAGACTTTTATGTTTAACAATTGGCTGTTTTTCTTTTATGATAAGAAGTCAATGTTCAAAAAAATTAAAATGAAAATAAGTTATTAATCAATACTAATTAGTACTACAGCAGACAAATCAGAGGAATCTATAAGAAAATGCTTCAGATGGGAGCCATTTTCCTGAATGAAAGGATTCCCTCTACTAAGAGTAACTGCAGGGGCAGCCTGTGGGGCAATGGCATTAGGGAATAATAAAGTTAAAGTATTCCCAACATAATCTAAATTTTGCTCACATACATAAATACAGCTGCTGCAAAGTTTTAAAGCAAAATGGGAGCCATAACTAACACACACTGGAGAGTAGAGCTGCAATTTATCAAACTATAATCTATCTGGGTCTCTCAATGTGTCAAAGCTCTTACAACCTCCAATTACAATATGTTTTGATACTCAAAAGGTAATATTAAATAGATCACTGTATATCACTGTAAAGTCGCAGTATGTTGGGAGGGAAGAGAATTACTGATCTCTGCAGCATTTGTTCAAATGTCATGTTTCTGAAATTTTAAAACAAAGCATATCATCTTAAAATAGTGATAACTAAAATAGTCTCCATCTAATTAAGCTAATGGTTCTATTTCTTTACTAAAATAAAATAAAAACTACACTGTCAGATTTTAACATCCCTCTTTGTATTATACACAAATTATTATTATGACAGAAGGTTTAAAGTTATTTTAATAACTATTGAAGATTTTTTTATGAAAATGAGACCAACTGCCCTAAATTCAATTAAGACAGATATTAAAAATCACTTACTTCAGAATCTGGAATCCACAATATGAATCTAAGTATTAAACAGCAGATTTTATTCATGATTTTGCAATGGTGGCACCAGCTTAGTTTGACATGCTGACTCAATAAATGAATAAATGTCTATATTTCTTTGCAACCGTGCTATTCTAATATTCTGAGTTTATTTATAATTTTTAGACTGTAGTACATAGATATTAATACATTTTAGGTTACTCCAATTAAGTAACATTAAGTTTTGGGGAACTAGAAAAGCAAAGAAAGTTGACAAGTGTCTACATGACATTTTGTAGGTGATGGACTGTGAATCATGTATGCTGCATAGCAGCATAGCATCTATACTTACTTACATACATACATACATACATACATACACACACACACACACACACACACACACACACACAATTTTCCAGCCTTTATAATTTTAAATCATAGTACCATCATTACAACAGAAATAAAATAGGCTTTACTTCTGTCAGCAAACAAAACTAATTTATTCAACTGTAATTTTGATGCAGAAATAATAAAACAAGCATCTGATGCCATGTACTTGCCTATCTCATTACAAAAATCACTTGTAAAGCAAAAAAACAGAATGAAAAGGTGCTTTAATGAGTAGAATAAGTCTTAATGGTCTTGATATACAAGGTCCGTGTGATATTGCCCATTACTTGCAATTCTCTGAGTGACCACTGATGGGGAATGGAGTGAGTTGGGTAACTCTGAAGTTTAGCACTGCTTCCAGTTCTAATGATATGGAAATGAACTAAAAAAAATACCTTTCACTTTCTATGATTTGGAACAAGAGGACAAAGGATAAAATATAGAGTTCTTACTATGAATCAGGGAGACTTAGTAAGCCTATATTTAATCCATTTCATCCAATTATCAAAAACAAGTGGTGCCTTTTGGGATCTCAACCATGCTAGTTCCTGTCAGTAGGAATGGTTGCAATCTGTCTTTAAACACAGATTAATGCCTTGGTAAAACTTGTCTAAACACAGCACAATTAACTTATCTTGCACACATGGATGTAGAATGTAAGTCTGAAGAAACAAATTCGTATGCCTGAGCCTAGGATGGAAATAGCCTACCTTGGCTCTTTGTGGCAAGTTCATCATGGTGTCTGCCTTGAAGTCATTTTTGTTCTTCCTGCATAGAACAGCTGTGATGATAAGGATGATGACTGTAACAACTGCTATGGGAGCCAACACTGCTGCAATGATCCATAAATTGTTGGGTGGGTTTTTAACTACAGCTGCATACACGAAGAGAAAAGGAAAGAAATAAACTTATAAAGTTTACTTGTAATGAATCAGAGCAATGATCTATTTGACTGAATACATTTTTCTCTAGCCTTCTCCAATCCAAAATCCTTCCAGATGAACTGAGACTGAAATTCTTGGTGCTAGTCTCACAATGCATCAGGAGAATGTCAATTTAGAAAAGGCTGGTCTATTTGTTCAGTCAGAATTGTTTTTTCTATTTCTCCTATGTTAACTGAAACCTCTGACAGGAGGTTTTCCCTAAGCATACCAACTATGCTCTATCACGAAGAAATAGATTGCCCCTCACACTCAATTATATTCAACAGCATCAATTTTATTTAAACATTTATACAAAAAAGCATAGGGCTAGCACATTATAAATGTAGAACATATTACAGGAATGTGTGCATATCAGTCTTCTATTGTTAGAGGCTACCAATCTAATGTAATTTTTAAATTAAAATCTCTCTGCTGTTGTAAATTCATTAAATCATTAATATAATAGTTTGTTAAATTAATGATTTATTCATTAATTTTAATGATTAAATCAATAATAATTTTAATGTTAATAATTAATTATTATTCATTAAATAAAATCATTTATGGCATAGTATTAATTCTGTCCAGAGTAGCAGTTGTTGCTGCTTCAACATGAAGATATCTGACAAATAAGCAACCAGTCTGAAACTGGTCTTAACACCTAAAAATGGGGAATATTGTACACTGATATTCAAAACATACCTTTGGGCTTCTTTTTGAACTAAAGTGGTCAAAAAGTCTATAAAAATGAGTTTTACTACGGTACTAGGTTTTTCTTCCACTATTTTTAAAGATAGCTTTTGAAACAAATGAAGTTAGCCTGTTGCAGGAGAAAATCAATTTTAGCCATTATTAGAACAGTTTTACATACTCCATTGTTATTAATATGATTTCTAAAGGCAACGCAACATTATATATGCATATTGGCAAAAAATGACTGCAAAATCCATCTTTTAGGACATAAACTGAAATGCATGAAGGAGTGGTACAAAAGTCTTCAAAAACAAAACTTTCAGAGTATAAACTGTCCACCAAATTTGACTGGCAGCAGTGTTCCTTTATGCATTTTTAACTGGAAAACTAATGACTAATGTGTGCTTTCCACAAGATCACTTTATTGGGATAAAACCTGAAAGTATCTGCATCGTCTCACCTATTCAAGCTTATTTACTAACTTTATGTTTGGTTCTTTTTACGAAGACTACAGCTGAAATCCAGACAGAATGAGGGCAGGCCACTGTGATGGCTATGTATAAAAAGGGAAAAAATATGGTTCCTAAACATTGTAGACTGGTTAATCTGCTAAATGTCAGCATAAAGTGATGTTTATCATCTAACTGGAAATTTGCAGATTGCTTGGAACAGCAGAATTTTGTAGTTGTTAAGAAAACAATTTAGCATAATTTATGAATCTGAAGATCACTAGGTGAGATTAAGGCACACAGAACTAAGGGATTTCTTTACCCAGTGGTCTGTGAAACAAGGATGCATATTGGTTCCTTTTATTTAGCTTCCCTGTGTATTCTGAAATCAATAGTCGTAAACTAAAAAAAATTCTTAAACTAGTATATGCAGATGTTCTCACACTATTTCTATTCCCCAATTGATTTGAAATGGGTTTTACCTGCACTTAACATCTATAGAGATGGTAGAACCTATTAGTTTTCTATTTTTTTTATTACCTTACTATTTTCAACTATTATGAAAACCAGCTCCAAACCTATGAAAATATAATAGTCCTAATTACATAAAAATACATAAAATACATAAAAAGTACCAAACATATGTAGCTTAACCAAGTGCTAACACTACTGTAAAAAAAAATACACAGATAAGCAAAAGGAATCTGGGTGAACTACTATCTGTCTACATAAATAATACTTAGCTCAATAGTTTATTTTATATAAAGCAGTTCCTATTTCTACTGGGTCCAATGTGAGAACATATTAATGAGCAATTGTTTAATTCTCATTTGTGTCAGAGTTTACTATTTTTCCTGGTACAAACTGTACAATGCTAATTGAATGCATGCCAGAATGCATTATATTTTGCAATCTAGAATTGTAATATGTGGAAATATATATAGAAATTTCTGCAATGTTAGAATAATTTATCATACACTTCTTTCTTTGTCTACAATTAATATACATAATTTCAGTCTTGACAAAACTATAGATAAACAGCCAATGCTTAACTGTAATTTAAAAATGCCTTGCTCTGGAGAAGATATGTTGACCTACTTCAGAATATTAGAATCTTAGTTTAACAAGTTCAGATATTGATTTGTTTTATTCAGTCACTTAATCCTCCTTTATACCAGCAAGTATTCATATAAAATAGGTTACTCGGTTATCTATATACTCCTCACAGTTTCCAAATAAGCAAAGACAAGATACCAATTTCAAACAATTTCACGCTTTAGCTTATCTTAACCATTCATTACACCATTTTACTTTATACATAACAAAAAGCTACAGAAAATAATTGTTGTGGTTAAGGGTAGATATAAGTGGCTTGCTTTCTTGCTTGCTTAAATAAAGGAAAGAGCAAAGAAGGTACATAGGTTCTCAAAATCATTCATCTCTTGCTTCAGTAAAACAAGAGGTTGACAATCCAAACACACACACTGACTTCTAAGAAATGAGCAGGCTATGGAATGTTGTTGTTATATAAACCATATATCTTTTACTACCAACTATAAAAGCATGCAGCTTCTCATCTTATCAGCTTCTTAAAAATTAGATGAATGTAAAACAAAAATTACAAAACAGGCAGCAGGCAAGAAGTCACTAAGACAGGTTGAAAGTACACTGTGCAATTCAGAACTAAGACTACTTACATTTGTACAGACCATGCCACATTTACTGCATTGAAACAGGCTGAACCTAAGATTTCTTTTAATTTTAGGCTATCATTATGGCATGTTTACACTTCCTATAATCCAAAGGGTCAGTGTAAATTATAATCTCACAAATAACATACTCACACACACATATTTATGCATACATCCTATATTCTAATAAGCAACTACAGAAGATAACATTTTTAATAAGCCTCAGCACTAGAAGGTTTTTGTTACATTTTCATAACAATCATAAGAATTACAATTAAATATCTAAAAGAGGAAGAGGGAAGCAAAGAAAATATTTCTTACGATCAGCTTGTACTTGAACAACATATCCTAGGGTCAAGGCCATCCTTTGTGAATCAACCGTAGTCAAACGTTTAGCAGCTATTGTGCCCAACAAAGGTTTCCCATTGTATAAAGTATAGTAAGTCAATTCAGCAGGCTCCCGTGGACCTGGAATTCGCTGCATTTTTACCATCTTAAAAAAACACACACAAATACAGACCATAGAAAGCAATTATATCTGTAATGTTAATACGTTCATTTCTGTATCCTGCAAAAGACAACATTAATTTGCAAATAGGCTTGTAAATTTAAATTACATTTTCAATTAAATTTGCAACATTCATGAATATTCAGAACGAAGTTATTTAGTTCAGAAATACCAGTGGGAACATGTTTCTATCCCATACTGACAAGTTATACATAGACAGGGCTGCAAATCTCAGTATTCCAGACACTAACTCTTTGTTCAGGAATTGATTTCCTTGGCAGAAAGCTCACAAACAAAACCCGGCTAGATTAGTTCATTTATTAAGAGACATGGATGAACCAAAAATAAACATACAAAATTTGTCTTCTATACTACACAGCAGTATAAACCTACTAAATGCCAGGATTTGCATTGTAGGCTTACTCTTTTCACCTGTCAGGAAAACAGAACTTTCACTGTTCTCTTGTTATCTATGAAAGTCACTTGATTTATGTTTACAATAATAGTCTACTGCAAATTTATTTGCATTCCTCTCGCATTTCAGTTTCTAAGTACTAAATTAATCTGAGTGATTCCAGCTTCTTGGTGCTTCATAAACTCTGCTCCAATCAAAACAGATCAGACACCTAGGTTCACACACCAAACCAGATCTTGCTCTTAGATTTTCTTTTTATACAACCATGTGCAAATCAGATAATCAATTAATGGAGGGGAACGGTAATTGGGGAAAGTCCTCCCCCAAATCTGGAATACCTTTATTCATGTATGCTATAGGTACATTAATATATTTGGTACAATATTTCATATTACCTACAGAAAATAGAAAACCTTGGTGTAAAAATCTCTCCCATTAGCAACCAAACATTCAGTGGAACAGATATATATATATAAAACCTGAAATACTTTCACATGTCTCATTTTCGAACAAAGAGATGAAGAAAAAAACAACTGTGAGTTTTCTAATTTTAACCTACCAAAATTTGTAATAAAAATGAACAGAGAAACCTTAATTTCTCATAATCTTCACTACAATATGAAGTTTCTGGTTGATACCCCCCCAAATACTGCAAAAGAGGGAGAATCTTAAGAATTGTCTTTAGTTCTTGTCTCTACCTGCACAGTAAAGCTGCCAATACTAGTGGCTCGTTTAAATCGTCTTTCTTGTTGATGAGACATCATGAACAGTGGTGCTAAACGTTGCTCCATGAGTCTTGCAAAACTTTGGTTATTCACCCCAAGCAATGTAATGTCAACTCCCAGGATAACTACAAAAATAGAAGGAAAATACATACTGCAACAGTGATTAAAGATACATAAACATATACACTTAAAAAAATGTTTTTCTTTCAACACTTTCAAATGTTATGTCTTTTTTATGTACAATATTCAATACAGCATAGGGCAGTGGTATCGAATCTTTTCCGGTTCGTGTGCCAAAATCGCACACGCGCAAGCACACACACACTCCCATGTGCCCCCCACCCACAATGCAATGTGGCCCACCCCCTCTGCACATGCGGCCCT
>JANHJO010003559.1:36736-47634 GCA_032468235.1 Pseudoxyrhopus heterurus | reverse complement strand
CGGAAAGGAATCTTTCCATGCTATTTTTTTGTTCACCAACCGAGTTTTGAGTCGGGAACTGATTCAAAACTCGGCTGACTTTTTTGGTCGTGTTGTGAATTGGTCGCGGAGGCGTTCGCGAACCAAGGTTCCACTGTAGTCTTTTTGCAACAGTACTGAAGTGGTTGGCCATTTCTTTCTTCTAGGATGATTTTTACTGCCCTATCTAGCCTGATATTTTATGGAGTTCTCCCAGCTATGCTTAGCTCTAAGCCCAGACAAAGTCAGCCACATTCACACTAATCAGGATTAAGCCCACTGAATTGAAAACTTACTTCTAAATAAACAGAACAAAGTTCACTGCACAAGATTTCATAATATGGCATTAAAACAGAACATTAAATATATAGTACAAGTATATCTTGCTTAACAACCATTTGTTCAGTGACTGTTTGAAATTATGGCAGTGCTGAATAAATGTTATTTACGGCCAAAATTTTCCTTTAAAATTCTGGTCACGGCAGCACCCCCACAATCACATGATCATGGTCCAGGTACTCAGGTGCTCAGTTTGTGATTACAAAGTCACAGGAAGCTGTGTCACATAATCACTATTTGCAAACTTCCCTGCTGACTCTCCACAAGCAAAGTCAATGGGGAAGCCAATAGAGAAGGTCACAAGTTGCTGCCACATTTGTCCAGCTTGCAGTCCACAGCCTCTGCCTGTCCTCCTTCGGCCTTCCCCGACTTACACACAAGCCTATGCCAGCCCTCTCACAACTTGCATGCAACCTGTGCCAGCCACCCGCCCCCACGCTCCTTACTTGAGACTCCTGCCTCTCCCTGCTTAATGACTTGTATGTCTTGAAGTTACAATGGCAACCAGGGCTGCCTGGGATTGCTGTGATGTGGTCATGTGATATCATACTTTATAACCACAGCTCTTAGCGATGGCAATTCCACTCCCAATTGTGGCTATAACCTGAGGACTACCTTAGTAATGCTAGTAGTATGAACCACTGTGTTTCTATTTCAAGTAAATCAATTCAAATCCAATTGATTATGATAGATACAATTAGAACTGTTGCTTGGATGTTTCCCCCTTAACTCCTTTGCTTTCTGTGTCATGTTTTTAGATGGTAAATGTAGAACAGACACTTTTAATAGTGGTATTTGTTAACCACCCTGCGAACCTTTTTGAAGAGTGTTAAAAACTTTTTTAAAGAGCAGGAAAATAGTGTGATACAGTTAAAGGAATGACAAAAATCAAATGTTGTTGTAACACATATAAAAAGTGTGCTTTGTTGCTTCAGACCTATAGTTTAAAACAAATTTAAGCAATTCTATTAGCTAATTCATTGTTATAATTAAAATAGCTAATTTTATCTAATTAAATGCCACTCTCTTAATTTTCAAGGGGCAGATTGACCCAATTGTTCTCAAATACTATCTGACAGAAGAACAAGCCTTAAACAGGGAAGGGAGGAATACCCACTTCTAATACATTTTGATTATTGGAGCACAGTCTCTTTGGGGGCAAGTTTAGTTCCGCACTCCAATTTAGAAGAACCTTGGGTGTACAAAGACCTTTTTATTTCCTGTTCTAACACTGGAATTTGTAGCTGTACTAACAGATATAACCCTATTACCTCTGAGTTTGTATACTAGAGAAGATTTACCTGTTTTCAGCTGAAAATGATAAGCTGGCAATGGGTTCCATGGCAAGGCTAAGACAGCAACAGAATGAAGATTTGGCACATGTTTCCTAATATCTAAAGTGGCATTAGTAACACCATAAGCAATTAGCATTTCAATAACCACAGCAGGTATGAAAACGAGTCTGTCCTGAGTAACATAGTAACCAACTGTCACATTGTTTGATTGTTCCAGAATTTCTATCTGAAAAATAAAAAAGATAAATATGCATTTCATATTCTTCAGTTAAGAGTTTTGATTCAGATCACCAAGAGAACTGTATGACTCTTCTGTTCAAGGAACTAAAAAGATTAAATTGTTAATATCAAACAAATGATCAAGACAAAATTGCCCTTTCAATAAAACTATGAATAATTAAAAATGTTTTTTAAATAATAGACTCATTGAAGAATGAGCATAAAGTGAAAAGCTCTTGGCCTTAGGTGACCTGACTTACTTCAAATGGATTATTCACTTTGTTGACTAATTTATTATTCATTAGTCCTATATTACTAAACTCTACACCAGTTACAGTGTCTTGGAAAAATGCAAGTTGTTATAGCAAAATACATATGGTAAGTTTCTTGGTTCTATGTTATATTATATGCAAATATGAATTAAGAGTTTGCCTTACAAGACACTGGAACATTGGCATGGACTACTAACTGTATTTTACAAATCCATATAGACCATTATTCTTTTGGAATAAAGAAAAAACAGCAATGGAACGGATACTAAAGTTGTAGAAACCAAAATATTATGCAAACCAGATAACAGCTTAATAACAGTAATAGATCTCTACTGTATCTCCTTAAATATTCTGGAAGTAAATTTTGTATGCTATTCCCCTTTTTCAGATTGATCTATTGCCTCTCCTACAAGTTAACTGACCTTAACTGAATAACAGAGTAACAAAGTTAGAAGGAACCTTGGAGGTCTTCTAGTCCAACGCCATGTTCAAGCAGGAGACCCTATACCATTTCAGACAAATAACTGTCCAATCTCTTCTTTAAAGCCTTCAGTGATGGAGCAATCACAAGTTCTGAAGGCAAGCCATTCCACTGGTTAATTGTTAGCTAAAAATATATCTAACATAATAGAAGTCCCATTCCACTGGAATGAGTTGCATGTTTCATTCCGGACACTGCATTTTCAATCAGATTGCTCATTGGAAACTGCCCAGATTTTTCAATCTTAATGATCAAAGCTCCTGCTCTGCTCTGCCTAAAATCAAGGAAATATATTCTAAAAGAAACTGGTAAATAAAAATAGTTTGTTTTCATATTTGTAATTTGCAACAATTCTGCCAATTCTATACATTTTCACAGAGATGTTAAAAAAAACCCTTAGCTTGTGTTCTTAATCTGATTATAAACAGACACCAAACTTGCTTACTTGTGCATTGACATTTTGATTGAAAGCTTGACGCAATGCCAGGGTGAGACCTTTAGTGACATTTTGTTTCAAGGAGCCACTAAGCAGCAATCTTCTTGTATTCAGAAACAATACTGGAATGTAAAGAAGCGTATTTATTTACAAGTATCCTTTGTTCACTTTCTCTATATTTTTCCCCAAATCACAATGCCTGGCCGTATAATTTATAAACAAACTGAATTCTGCAAGGGAATTTACATTCAGTACTGAAAACTTGAACTCAGATAAAGATTATTATTTACAGTCAAAGACCATTAATTGTTAATCTTTTAAACCAGCAAAAGCAACTATGTCATCATAATCATAATTAAATAATTAGAAATCGTTACTGATAAATGTTTCTTAGAGCAATATTTCTGACTTAGAAGAATCTGAAGTTTCTCATAAAGGTTCCTAATTTGTTACTTGATGACAAAGTCTTCTCTCCTTATTTTGGCCTTCTAATAAAATTGGCTTTTACACGTGATCCCAATTTTGTAATTGTTCTGGATCCATTTCATGAAATGCTCTCATGAATAGAATATCTGGTGGTGTGACCTCAGAACAACCTCTCCTATTCTTGAACTCTCCAAATGTACTGCAACTCTCAAAAATCTAGGAGCCAGCTTGAGAAAGAATGCCTTGGAGGAAGAAGAGGACAATACAGGGGAATTAAGCAGATCTTGATATTGCCAGCACCTTAGAAAATGCCATTTGTGGAATCCGGAGGTTCAGGAAATCAATGTTCCCTAGCTGGTCCCATCCTTTATCTCCAGGTATAGATTATCCACAGGAACAGAGGTAATAGTATGTTCAAACAGAAGCCTAGAATCAAAGACACAATTTCCCATCTAGAAACACAATGTTCCCAATTCCCAAATCCTACCCATAATCATGGGAAGACATGCTTCTCATACAGTTCAAATTAGGATCTTCCTAATAAGCTTATACATTAGGATGGTATAAGACTTCTGGCAAGATCAGAACCAAACAGACTAAAGTTAAGAGGACATGAAAACCGTTCCTTGAAGAAGGAGATCTCAAGCCACCAGAAATACATGGGCGGGGAAGAGTAAGAAATAATAAATATTGAATTTATTAACAATAGGGTTTATATTTTAAACTGAGCAATCGCTGAAACCCATTCTTAACTGCTTCTGTAATTCTTGTAATAACTTACTTATTAAGGAGCTGTGTCTTTGAATTCTTATCAATATGATTGCAAGTCTAGTGTCAGCTAAAAGAAAGTTGATGGTTGGAATGAGGCAGTAACGTCAGCTATAAAGATCTTAAGCTTGATGAACAAACTAGCACATTATCCCATGTATGTTTATAAAATCTTTGCTGGACAGTTCCCTTTCTATCTTTTACCATTGGAAAATATGCAGCATCATGTAGAGTACAAAACTGCTAAAACCTGAAAGGAATTTCCTCCTATTTTGAGGTGAGAAAGTAAAGAAAATTGTAAGGAAATCTTTATAACAAGGATATCAGAATGAGAAAAAGATCTCCCCAATCCTAGCCCTTCCTATGTGCATAATATGGACTTACCCTACCTGAAGTCTTTGGCGTCAAACTTTGTCCTTTAACCATCAAATGGTGCCCATCCATGTAATACACCAAGATTCTCAATTTACTAGATCAGAGGTCCCCAACCCCCGGTCCGTGGACCGGCAATAGTCTGCAGCATGCCAGAAACCAGTAGGTGCAAACAAGTGAAGCCCCATCTGCAGGATGCAGGCAGCCCATGAAACCACGCTTCCTCTAATCCATCGAAAAAACTCTCTCCAAGGAACCGGTCCCTGGTACCCAAAAGGTTGGGGGCCACTGTACTGGATAACTCTTGGCCTTGAAATTAAGCAGACTTTTCAGCCATTCAGCATTAATCGAAGCACCACTAGTTTTAGAACTGTGCTATAAGAACTTTGAGCTATACTGTGTAAAAAAAAAGATTTAAAAAATACTATCTATCCACCTAGTTTTATCCTTTTCTCTTACTATACTAATTTGTAAAAACTGGAAATTATTACACTTTCATAATCAAAATCAATATCTAGCATCCAAATGTACACATATTCATACCTGTCTTAACAAGCAGGTTTCTGGACAGTTGGCATTCCAGAGGGAGAACTGTTGTCACATTAACAAAAGCTGATTCAGTAGCAGCAACAGAAGCATTTTCAGCAGATGTAGGGAGAAGTCTAGCTGTTTTCGCTGATGCTGTAATAGATGTCAAAGCTGCTGTCATTGTTAATGGGTATGCAGTTGATGTTTTACTGATGTCTGGGCTTGTGGATTTCTTGGTGTCAAGTAATGTTTCAGTTTGTCTTGGTGCATGTGTTGTGGGCACTGAAGCTGTACTAAATTTCTGAATTGGGGATGAACTAGTGATATATTCAGGTATTACAGAACCATCCCTTGATACAACTGGAAAATTTGCATGTATTACTACTGGGCTTAAAGTTGGAGCCATTTTTGTGACAGTGTTATTTTTTGCTAATGTTGACTTTAAAGTGCTTAATGCCATCACAGATGGTGAATTGTCAGTGCTCAGTGAGAACAAGGATGAAGTCAGCATTGGTGATGTTGGAGCTGATTTTCCTGTAACTGGTGTTGCTTCTGAAGTTGCTAGAGATGATAATACACCAGGAGACACAGACGGTAACACTGTAATGACAGAATGAGTAAAGTTGGTTGTTGGCAACAAAGAAGTTAGCTGCGTTTGTGATGCATGGGTAGAAGTTATGATAGCTGCAAAAGGGGTATGTGTTTGCAATGGAGTGATTGTGGTGATCTCATTAAGTATTTTAACTGTACCTTGGGCATTATTTTTATTATATGTGTGCAACATTCTAGTAGATAATGCTGTAGATGGTTTGCTCAATTGATTATGTGTTTCTGAATTAAAGTTATTTACAAAGTCTGTTGTTTTTCTTACGATCAAGTATTCTTCGGTGACATTTAATGTTGGCACTGAGTTTACAATTGATTTAGGAGGAGCTTTTTTATTACTAATTGTACTAACTTCATTATTTACTGGAACAGTTAATTTAGTAATGAACTGAGAAGCCGATGAAAATGGAAGTGAGGTGTAAAACGTATTTGTTGAGGCAAACAACTTTTCAGAGTTACTTGTCTGAGGCTTGGGTGTCCTGTACAATTTGTCAGTAGACAGCCATGAATGAGAATGTGTTGACAAAGTTGTAGAAAATGTATCCAGATTAGATGTTCGAGTGTTAGTAGCTGTGAAATCTTTAGATGTAGAATAGGACTGCTTTTGATAACCTGAAGTGAAATTAGTATTCCCAACTGTGAAATTTTCCAGAAAACTTTGAGATGTATATATGTTTCGTTGTGATTGTAATAATGGCATTTCTGTGATCTGTGACAACATATTTCGGTTTTGAAAAGAAGGTGAATATAATGTTTCTATGGAAGATAATGGTATGTTAAATTCTGAAAAATGTTTAGACTTCATTTTAGTGAAAGATACAATTGAAACGTGCTGAACAGATGTTGCAGTTTTATTAATGGATGCTACTGAAGAACTGGAAGGTTTGTTCTTTACATAGTTCGTTGATTGTTTCCAGACAGGAATCTTTGAATATGTTCTTTCTAAAGCTGTGTGACTTACAATATCTTTTGTGGTTAGGAATATCTGGGCTGTCTTCTTTCCTGAAGACACTCTGCCATCAGTAGTGGAGTGCCAATCTCTATTGTCCCAGTGAGGAACTAAAGCTTTATTTAACATATCTAAGTTGCTTTCTGAAGTGGCATCAGTAAGACCTATGGAAAATGTTGCTGGGGTTCTCAAATGTTTGCCTGATGAAATAACTGAGACCAAATCATATATGTCTGAAGTTGTCATAACAGTTGTGTCAGCCATATGTGAATGTTCATCAGCAGAATTATTTAAAAGTGGCTGAGATAAATGTTTTGAATGTGAGCCTAAAGTTGTGAATACTACTGAATTTTTCTCTTGTTTTGTTAAACTAAGATTTGGGTTTTGTTCTTTAGATTCTATTGGCTTTAGCTTCATAGAATCATTAAGTGGTGTTATAGATGTGGCAGTAGAGCGAGATTTCAAAAGGTCTCTAAAAGAAGTTGGGAAAGAAACTGGAAAAGTTGTAAAGGTTGTTCTTTCTTGTGAAAAAACATTTGGAAGCATTTCTTGCCAAGGTGCTTGTTTGTTGACTGGAATTGTTAAAGGAAACTTTGTGGACGGTGTCTCCAAAAACCAGTATGGAGGGATATTATTTGCACCAAGAACTGTGAACATTGTAGAATCCTTTGTGAAAGACTGTTGCAATAATTTCTCCATAGAAAAATTAGAAGGCCATATAATAGCTTCATAATTTCTATCAGGAGTATCTTTTTTAAAAACCCAACTTGGTTCTGTGATGTGAGAATTTGTTAAATTGGTCTCTGAAACAAAGTTAGGATTTGATGTTGAAACAGTAGAATGAGCTGCTATGTAAGATGGCCAATTTGTCCTCATAATTAAGGAAGAAACCTCATCCGTAGAATGGGAGCTGGGAACAGTTGCCAATGTTGGTATTTGCGCTATTGCATTATCTTTTCTTATTGCTTCTGAAATAACTAGAATTGGCACTGTTGAAGAAGACATATTAGTCAAATGAGAAAGTCTTTGACTTTCAGGAGATGTTAATGCTTTCTCTTCTGTAGATTTTGACATTATCATAGAGGACACTCCAGTAACGGTTTCTGATAATGAAGATAGAGCACCTGAGGTATGAAGAGCTGATGCAGAAATCCATGGAATTGTTTTCCTGCTTTTAAAAATTGGGTATGATGTGGTTACAAACATGCTGCCTTTTTTCAGAGATGTCATAATATCCATTGGTTTACTTGTAAGTGGTGGGATAGAAGATTCTTTATGAATTAATTCAGAAAAAGAATTATTTTTTCTAAAACTCAGTGCAGCTTTCTGAGTAGGTAGTATATCAAAAACCTCACTGGGTATTAATGCACGGAAAGTAAATGGATGCCATTTCCTATCCCTTGGATATATATATCTCTTGGCTGTTTCTATGGGATGCTTATTAATCAATTCAAAATTATAACTAGAAGAGGAGGTAGCAACCCAAGATTCATTGCCAACCTTTCTGGGTAACACGTATTTTGTTGTGCTCAGTGAATTACCTGATTTTTTATTCAAGTTAGATTTAGCTGTGTTTGTGCTGAGTAAATGTTTCACATTTATGGACAAGGGCATTTTGGTAGATGACACAGACGACTTGGAAACAACAAGGATATGAGGTATATCCTTTACCAAAGACAAAGGGGATGGTAATGGAAAGTTTGGAAGTATGTTTGATCTTAATGTAATTTCACTTGAAATGAAAGATGTTGTACATGGAATTATCTGAGATGACAAAGTAGTAGCTGGATGTGTCACTGATGATGATGTAGACAATGCAGGGGGCACACTAATTTGAGGCAAACCTGATACAATAGTCATTTCATCAGCTTCCTGAGGCTTCGTTGGTGATTCAGTTGATACCTCAGAAGGTTCCTGCGATGCACTGTTGCCACTGCCTTGATAGAGAGTTGGTAAAAGCCTAGTTTGGTCCATAGTTCTGGTCCGAGTTCCTGCTAATGTACTTTTTATTATCTGAAGCAAATTAGCATTCTCCAAGGCTTGCCTCATTGAAATGTCACCCACCGAGGAAGACTCAAGTTCTTTAGAAGGCCACGTTGGTGATAATACAGCTCTCCAGTTAGTAAAAGGTTCTGAAGAGGGAGCAACATTTATCCGTTGTTGCTCAGCACCTGAAAGATAATACATTTGTAATGAAAAACTATCAAAGTTCTATTAAAACAGAACACATGCACTTGAATTTTTTTAGAAAGGGATTGCACATCCACCTTCAGCTCTCTTTCAAATAGAGCAGTTAATCTGAGATCACATGGGAGCACTGACTGGTCAAGGATGGATTATGCTGGCATAAACATCCAGTTTCTTGGATTTATCAGCATCTAGTCATATCGCAAATAAAACGTAGTTGGAAACAAGAGGCTCAAAGTATATCCGCAAGAGGTAGACAAAATGTAAGTAGTCCTATTCCTCAGGGAGAACAGATTTCCCTCATAGAGCAGAGAAAGCTCCTGAGATAAATAACAACAACAACAACAGTAATAATAATAATAATAAAGATCTGGGCAACAGTTTCATTGACACTGGTAAATGTAGAAAAAGGTAAAATGTAAGAGTGAGGATAAATTACAGGTGAATGTAAGTGCAGTTAACATGCCTAAAAGGCCTATGACTGCCAACCCTGTTATCAGTTACATAAACTACAAAGACTTGACCAAGCTGCACTTGATAAAATTCCCATAAAATGTTGTTATCAGTTACAATATGCCCACATATTAAAAAAGTTGGAGTCAGAAGTCAAACAAATGAAAGAAATGCTGACAAGTATATATTGGTGACTTGGCAATCAATGCTGCATAGGAATATTGTCACCCTTGGCTGGGTTCCTTCACAGAGCAGCTGTAGGTGTTACCTTGCCAGCAGTAATTATGTATATAATTACGTGCAGGAAAAGAAAGCAAGAAAATATAAGAAACAAAACGAGAGAAAGGAGAATAAAGGTTAAAATGTTCCAATAATTCTCTGTATGCAGATATGTAAGGGCACATATATACATATGTACATACATACAAACATGCATGCATACTCAAACATGAACACAAAAATGCAAAACTATATATACTGTATGTAATGTTGGTTTTCTATGAAATATCATCCGGTACAGTTACCACCTTATCTCAGGAAATTATGTTATATTATCGGTGCAGTATAGTACCATACCTACCCCATAGTATTTCTGCAACAAGGAAGAAAATAAAAGGGGATGTAGCAGGAAGCGGCATGGCCCAAGTACAAAATATTGAAGCAGACTGGCAATTTTTAAAAAAAATGAAGTACAGAAATAAGTGGAGGAATACAGAATAGAAAGTAATGCAAAATGTTGCCAATGTAATCAAAACTTTGCATGGAAAGTACACGTTTCAATAGATGACTTAATCGAGTTAATATAAACCATCCTTCTTGTTCAACAGTTTAAAAGATAACTAACTAGATTGACAAAGATAATGGAACCTGCAGAGATGCTAAATTAATTTCTTTGCTTAGATAAAATAATTATATTTATGATTAACCAGAAACCCCTAATAGGTTTTTTGTATAAAATGGAAAATGTACTTACAATTTTTGGTTTCTATGAGTAGAGAAAAAAGCTGGATAACAGAAAGGAGTGAATTTTCTTTTATAATAATAGAACAAGAGATAACTTTGTAGCCATACTTAAATTTGCTGCCAAAGAAAATGGGAGCTTCTTCTTTCATTTTTTTTTCTTCCTGCATTTTTGCACTTTTGCCTGTTTCGTTCTTTTTCTTTTCTATCATTTCTGTTTTTTCTTTTTTTTAAATAAATTTTATTGTTTAAAAACATAAGAAAAAAGGAACAATAAAGACAAATGCAGAAACAAAACAAAAAACACAAAAAAATGACAAAATTTCATTCTTATATTAAGGATTACAGTCTCTATGCGCACGCTTTAATATAATTTACTATATCTATCATAACTTAATTCTATTACTAAATATCTGCAAATTTGTATATATTTATATCATATACATTTATATATACATTCAATTTAATCTCTATAAGGTCCTTATCTCGGGTCTCCATATTTGCATCTATAATATACATAAAATTTCTCCCATATTTTATAATATTTTGAATCTTCCTTTCCTTTTAGTTTTAGGGACAACCTGTCCAT
>JANHJO010003559.1:0-12990 GCA_032468235.1 Pseudoxyrhopus heterurus | reverse complement strand
ATCTTCTGGCATTTCCCCTGTGCTCCAGGATTTCTCAAAGATTTCAGTCATTGGCTCTGAGACGACATCTGCCAGTTCTTTTAATACCCTGGGATGTAATCCATGCAGTCCAAGAGGCATGAATTTATTCAAGGCAAACTAAGGATTCTCTCACCAATTCCTTATCTATTTTCATCTGTATTTCTCTTCTGCTCTTTGCAATACAGCTTCTGAGAGAGGCTGGACTGCTTTTTATTTTGTAAAAATACAAGTGCAAGTTAGGAATTAAACAGTTCAGCTTTCTCACTGTTATCTCTCACCATCTTCTTGTTCTGTACATATACAGATAGTCCTCTACTTACAACAGTTCGTTTAGTGACCGTTCAAAGTTACAATGGCAGTGAAAAAAATGACATGACCATTTTTCACACTTACGATTTTGTAGCAGTCCCATGATTATGTGATCAAAATTTAGAAGTTGGCAATTGGTTCATACTTATGACTGTTGCTGTGTCCCAAAGTCATGTGATCACCTTTTGCAACCTTTTGACAAGCAAAATCAATGGGGAAGACAGGTTCACTTAATAACCATGTTATTAACTTATCAGCTGCAGTGATTCACTTAACATTAGTGGCAAGAAAGGTCATAAAATGGGGCAAAACCACTTAGCAAATGTTTCGCTTAGCAATAGAATTTTTGGGTTCAATTGTGGTCATAAGTCAAGGACTACCTGTATTTGGTTCTTTTTCCCTTAATATTTACCCCGACACTTTCAGCAGTTTTCATCTTCAGATCAGAAATTTCCAAAGATGTGTAGTTATTCTTTACAATAATGTAGGTCCATTTCTTCTTTCATTGGATCGGGGGGGGGGGGGGGTAGCCACCCATATCCTTCCATGTATTCCAATCATGAGAGTCATCCCATCAACTTTAAGCAATTCCTACAATGTCATATTTACCCACCACTACAAGTTCTGCTTTTTTGTTCCCCTTATTCTTAGTGTATAGGTATCTGAATCGTTTAATACTGCACTCCTTAAGTTTGCCTGCTATTATCCCATAAGGTCTGTTCAGCAAGATCACAGGTTACTTGTTTTCTTCTTTCTTCCTCATTGTTTTATTTTTCTGAGTTAGCCTCTGCCTAACTCAATGTGCCAAATACAGTCCATCTGAGTTCATTAAATTAATTAAAGCTATTCCTGGAGATTTTTTCACTAGGAATAAAACTAAAATATTTTCAATAAAAGATAATCTATATCTGTAAAACAGAGCACGGGTGTGTATGTTTGTGGATATGTCCCGAATACGCTCTTCCATGCCTCCACCAATCTGGCCCAAACTTTCCAGCCACGTACCAAAATTGGTGCCAAAGGGCACACACCCCCCACCAACAAAACCCTACACGTCTACTGCGCATGCGCCGGAACAGCCTGGAAGGAACTTCTCCGCGCCGCCAGCCAGCTGCAGCAGCGCCATTCCCTGAGGCCGCAGTGGCGGCCAGGAAGCAGGGCATAGGGCTTCCCGAGGCGGTGGCGGACGCCTGGAAGGCAGGGAGTCCCCACTGCTGCCTCAGCCATCCCCGCCGCAGAGCCTCCTTTCCGCCGGTGCTGGAAGCCAGGGATTCCCCACCGCCCACTTCCACATGGGCAGCGGGGCATACGGCTTCCCTGAAGCGGCAGAGGCGGCTGCCTCGAAGGCAGAGAGTCCCCGCCGGCCATGTGGGAGTGGGCGGGAGTGCGAGGCCGGCGGGAGCCGCAGGAGGCACCAGAGGTGCGGTGGAGGCTCCGGAGGACGCCGCAGCCTCCGAAGACATGGGACACTTTGCTGAGGGGGGGGGCGTGGAGGAGGCAGCGGTGGCAGGAGAGGCAGCGGAAGGCTTGGCGGCCGCAAGAGCGGCGAAGATTGATGCGGAGGCCCCAGCGGGGGCGAAAAATGCAGCAGAGTCGTGGAGGCCGGTGCGAGGCCAGCGGGAACCGCAGGAGGCAACGGAGCTGCATTGGAGGCTCCGGAGGATGCCAGACCCTCCGAACACATTGCGGCTTCAGCAAACTGTCCCACATCGTCCTTCACTGTCATATACAATTATAGAATACCTAGTTCTCTTCATAAAATCAAGGAATAAAAAAACTCTAGCAATGAAGAGTTTAGGTGCCTTGCAAAAAATACATCTTAAGGAGTCCCATTTATGACACTGCATTGTCTTAAATATAGATTCGAAAATAATGTTCCAGCTGATGAATGAGAATTCTAAGCTAGAAATGCAATTAGTCCAATTTGCTATCTGCTGTTAATTGCAATAATTATATTTATGATTTTATTATAGAAAACATTTCACTTAATTATCAATATAAATAGACTTGTAAAATATGTATCATTTTTAGAGTCTATAATACAGAGTTCTATTAAATATTTAAGCAACAAAAATGGATGATCACTGCAGCAAGTTAGATATCCATGGCTGTATGCCAGAAATAGCACTTCAGCATGAATTAATTCAGCAAAATCTCTATGCACACCTCAGATGACAATAACTTTAAAAGACGGATGTCAGGCTTTCTTAATACACAAATACATTTAAGGTTTATGAAATTAACAATAAATGTTTTAAGAATTAAGAAAAACCAATGTTCCAAAAAGCCGTACATTTTTTTTTAAAAGTACGATTAGCCGATCACTTGAAAAAATATTTCCCCATAATATGTTCTCTATATAACTTTAACAACTGTTCATCCTTTTCATTTTGATAACTTGCCCCTAAATTCAACTTCAAAGTTACCTATGACAGTAATACCTAGTAAGTTGGTTTTGCTATTCTTTACATATTACACTGCTGCAAGAGTTTAACGGCACAACTCTTTAGCATAAGTATTTCATCCACAATTTTCCATGAAAATTTATTCAGCATTTATAAAGATCTTAATAATTCTGCTATTAAATGGTTTGTAACTGTTCACTTAGTAATTTGAAGGTTTAGAGGATATTACCCTCAATGTGTAACTCTCATATGTGATAATTATTTTTTTCATCAAAATATATGATAAGGAGAATAAGAGAGAAGAGTTTTTAAGGATAGCACTAGAAAACCTCCATCAAGAGGCAACAATATTCACCTTACAATTTGCCATTTATAGTTTGTTACACAGGAATTATTCTCACAAGCCAGACTGAATCTGCTATCTAAAGATTACTAAGTGCAACATTCATTTCTCAACGCAACAACCCAAGCAAAAATAAATAAATACCAAACTTATATATAAAATTCATACCAAGTGCAAGAGATCTCTATTATACAACCAGAATATCAAGGGCAACATTTGTGGAATTATTCTAACTCCAATGCTGCCCAGCAACTGATGTTCAGTATTTGGAGGCAGAATTAAATATCACAATGGACCAGGTCGTGTGCGCGCATTGCACTGTGAGCGTGGGGGTACGCAGGAGCGTGCATGTGCAAGTGCGCACACAATTTGGCACGCGACCTGAAAAGGGTTCGACATCACTGTATTATATACATAAAAATCTATGAAATCCTGAATCATTCCAGAAGGGGGAAAAAAGGGCCACATCTTGCCACTTACAATTCAACTTTAAACCACTCATACATTAATATCAGTTATCTACAGTATTCTCTATCTTAGATAAATGACGTCTTTATTTAATACGTCTACTTAGAAGTAACCTGGATCAACTGACTTCTCCTGTGGAAACCTCCTATTTTCCAATGAAATTGGTGGAACAGTCTCTGCGCTAGGATCCTGCTTAATTTGTGCTACAGAGTAATACTGAACTTTAGAGCAGAACTAGAAAATGACAAATTATAAATAGCCAGTGCTGAATGCTGATTTCAAAATGAGCGTTCTATAATCAAAATGCTCCTGAAGAGGTCCATTTTTGGCTGTTGCTCAGAATAACCAGGGGAGGGGGGGAGTTGTTGTCAGAAGCAAGTACAGAATAGTTTTAGTGGATCACCAGCTTGACGGAATATAACTTTTTAAAATTATTGTGCCGAACATTCTATTTAAAGGCATTTTTATTTGTACACCCAAGTAGGTTCTTAAAAAGGAAGAACATGAGACTGACCAGCTTCCAAAGATACGTTTCGCAGTAAGAAACAGTAATGCTTTTATAACAAGTTTGATTGAAAAATGTGAATCAGAGTAGGTAGATAAATAAATGGATTCAAGGAAGAATATGTATTTAAAAGGTAGCCTTCCTTGATATAAAAGCAAGAACATTTTGTACTCAAACACAATATATCAAGAACAAAAATATTCTTTTACTCATCCACACATGCTTTGAATGCCAAACCCAAACCATTGTAATTTGTTTAATTGTACTTCGTAAAAATACGCCTGCAGTGTTAAGCGGTGCACATTTAATGTGAAATATAAGCCAATTAAAAGATATAATGGATTGAAAGACTGTATGTCTTTCATGTAGTAGATGTTCTTCTTAATAAGAAAAAGAAATTCTAGTCTCCATTCTAGTCTCTTGTCTTTGGACTCTAGTCTCCATTCCATGAAAAATGTAAGCTATTTTTCAAACAGTAAGCAGCTCTTGCTTATTTCAACAAGAATTATCTGTTTTGCACACTTGAGAAAAAGGAGTGCAAGATTATCAGCATGTATGAATGCCATATTGTATGACCTATGCCCGATATTTGCAATTTGTTTGTGTATCCAAATCAATTTACAAATTGAAGAATCTTGATGATAGCACAAAAGGGCAAATTCTAAATCTAAATTGGAGGGACAAAATTTTATCCCATAGGCAATATTTCTAGCTTTCGTTGTTGTTTAATCACTAAGCTGTGTCTGACTCTTCATGATCCTATGGACCATACCACGCCAAGTCTCCCTGCCCTGCACTGTCTCCTGGAGTTTGCCCAAATTCATGCTCATTGCATCAATGACACTATCTAACCAACTCATCCTCTGTCATCCCCTTCTCCTTTTGCCTTCAATCTTTCCAAAACTCAGGGTTTTTCCCTCTCTTCTCATTTCATGGCCAAAGTTTTTGAGCTTTGGCTTCAGTATCTGTCCTTCCAAGAACAGTCAGGGTTGATTTCTTTTAGGACTAACTGATTTGATCTACTTTCAGTCCAAGGGGCTCTCAAGAGTCTTCTCCAACATCACAATTCGAAAGTAGTATTTCGAGCAGTTGTACTATTAAGTTATTTTTCAGGCATTTAAAGGGTAAATCTTTCACAGCCAAAAAATCTGCATTTTTACTCATCTGCCTATTCTTGTACCAATACAGGTTAAATAAGCCACTATAAATGTTTAGTGAAAAGCTGCTGATTTATATACGTATTTATCCAGCAATAACTTTAATCAAACACATAATTGGCATTATCTCAAAATAAAATTATGCAATTTAAGCAGCAATGACCAATTAAACATTGCTTTTGAAATCAAATTAGAAGCTACCTTGGCATTTAACTATGTATTAACTTCATTTCTTGCAAAAATTCATAGCAATAAAAACTCCAAAGAAGCTAAAAATGAGGCAAGATTATGTTATTGAGAATATCATCTGGTAGCTTTCATAAGCAATGATCTTGGCAGGCTCCAAATACTTGTTAAAATCCTACTGCCAAAAACAAGGGGAGGTAATAATATTTTTCCATAACTGTCAGTCAGAGCAATGTCTATTCCTGAATATTATAGGTTCCATACTACTTTAGTTACAGCTTGTATAAGCTACAGTTTTTTACATAAACTTTCTTATCTATGATGAAACTTTAGCACAGAAAGTATAAATGATTGTGAAAGAAAAACTGTATACCTATTTTTTCTTCTGTTCAATAGTGTCCGATTCTCAGAAACTGCCTGAACAAATCCCTGTAGTTTTCTTTGCAAAGTCTTTCAGAAGTAGTTTGCCATTGTTTCATTCATAGATGTGAAAGGAAGTGCCAAGGCCATCCACACTGGCTTTGAGCCTAAGGCAGGACTAAAACTCACAATTTCCCAGTTTTTAGCCTGATATCTTAACCGCTATATCAAACTGCTTCTGTATTTATATATCTGGGCTAATCGATAGTTGAGATTCAGTTCCATGCTAGTGCTTCAGAGCATACAAGGGAGCAAACAAGCAGCCATGTTTTTCCCTTCCTTAAAGCGGCTCTGAGGAATTATAAATAAATGCTATCATGTTCCTGTGCCAAAGCAGTCTTTGGAACCTAGTTCAAAATATCACACAGTCCAAATATATATTACAAATTGTGCATAACAACCCACAGAACTTTCTTCAATCCACATAGCAATGATTTAATGAGCATTTCTTTCAGCTAAATCAAATATTGCTCACTGCTGTATAGAAGAAGATACACACGTATCTGGCAGCAAAACGTAACACTGTTACATCTGTGTACTTACATATATACACTGAACTTGTTCACATATTATTTTTTGCTAAGCTTGTTCACATATGATTTCACACAAAAAAGCAGTATAATAGTATATACAAATACTCAGTGCTTGTCCTTTCATGAATGCCTATTCCCTCTGGAAATAAAAGTTGAGATACTATCTAATTAAGTCCTCCTATAAATTGAAAATTTTTCAGCAGCAAAAAGGAGATGGGGGTATCTAATTAAGTTGTCCATTCCCTCCCCCCAGGCATCAAAGCTTCTAAGTTCTGCTCTGGAGAATTGCAGAACCCTCTAGAATCAATCTAAGATCATAGCATCCGGCCCTCTCAATTCCTGGCAAACAGGCGGGGAAGAAATGGAGGTAGTGACAGATTTTATTTTCCTGGGCTCCAAGATCACCACAGACGGGGACTAGAGCCAAGAAATTAAAAGACGCTTGCTCCTGGGGAGGAAAGCTATGGCAAATCTAGACAGCATACTAAATAGCAGAGACATCACCTTGCCAACAAAAGTGCATATAGTCAAGGCTATGGTTCTCCCAATTGCAATGTATGGCTGTGAAAGTTGGACCATAAGGAAGGGTGAGCATCAAAGTATTGAGGCTTTTGAACTATGGTGCTGGAGAAGACTCTTATGAGTCCCTTGGACTGCAAGGTGATCAAACTGGTCAGTTCTAGAGGAGATCAACCTGACTGCTCTTTAGAAGGCCAGATCCTGAAACTCCAGATCCACCTCATGAGAAGAAAGGACTCACTGGAGAAGAGTCTAATGCTGGGAATGATTGAAGGCAAAAGAAGAAGGGGATAACAGAGAATGAGGTGGCTGGATGGAGTCACTGAAGCAGTTGGTGCGAGCTTAAATGGACTTCAGGGGATGGTAGAGGACAGGAAGGCCTGGAGGAACGTTGTCCATTGGGTCATGATGGGTCAGACACGACTTCGCAACTAACAACAACAACAACCCTTTATTTCTTGAGTTAAACTACAGACCACTCAATTCCTTGAAATGGGTTGACTCCTGGGCCTAAGTCTCCCTTTCTATAGATAGGAAGGCTCGCCAATAGCTTCCAGGAGAAGAGATGGGTGGAAATGAGACTTACCAGGAATAGGATAACTATCAAAGGTGCTCTAAATCACCTGAGGGCAGCAAGAGTTGCTTTTCCTCTATTTCACTGAATCTTTTCATGGGTCTAGGACACAAGTGTCAAACTCGATTGGGTCACATGACATCACATGACGTATTGTGACTTTTTTGCCTTTGTAGAGCTGGGGTGGGTGTGGCCTGTGTGTGATGTTTGTCACCCCTGGTGTAGGACAACTCACCACAGCTAACTCACTGTGTCCAACTCACCACAGCCAATTTGGTGCAGCCAACTGGCCACAACTGATTCACCAAGGGGACAATTTGCCATGGTCAGCTTGCCACAGGACAACTTGCTGTGAGACAAAAGTTGCATAACATCACAGAAATGGTGGAATAGAATCATTAAAGAAATCATTGGCAATTAAAGAAAAAGAAGAAATAGAGTATTATAAGATATGGGAAACATTTTATCGATAGCTAGAAAGTAGATACCAGTATGAGAGAAAATAATAGAAAATGCTAGAAATGTTAAATATGTAACCGTTAAGTTTAAGAATGACTAACTAATATGTATGAAAATGTGATGTAAATGTGAATTATGATAACGCATAATATTTGTACCTGGATGACACACTGTTTGGTGAAAGATGTTCTTTATTTAAAAAAAACTTAAAAAAAAAAAGAATACTTAAAGAAAGGATGTAAAAGGAGAGACAAAATGAAATGTAAATGACCAAAAATTAAAATATTTTTAAAAATTCTTTTAAATAATTAAATAAAATTGTTGAATTGTGTCACAATGAGTTGTCCCGCGGTGAGTTGGCCATGGCGAGTTGGCTGCGGCGAGTTGTCCCATTCTGCCTTTTCACTGCCATCTGGTGGTCAGCCAAATGCTTGCAACACTACCTTTGGTGCAGGCAGTCTTCATCTTACGACCATAATAGAGCCTGCCCATCCCAGTAATAAGTTGTGATGTTGTAAAAAAGGGTCAATCACATGACCAAATCAATTTTACAATTCGCCTCCATTCGTCTATTTTACAATCTTTCTGGGGGAAGCTGTTAAGAGAACACCCCCAGTCATAAAGCAGCCGCCATAGCCACTAAGTAAATGCTGCAGTCATTAAGCGAAGCAATGGTTCGCTAGGGGAGTAGTTTTGCCAAAAATCTGAAGTAAATGCTGGGTTTGAGCAAAACGGTCATAAAACAGGGTAATGCAACTGCAAGATGCCACAATCGGCCAAAAATGCAGTCCAGTGATCATCAGAACTTCCAATCCAGGTTGTAAGTAGCCTCCAAGTAGGTCTATTGTAACTTTGAGTCGTTGCTAGGCAACTGGTCATAAGGTAAGGATGTACGACTTACAGTCATAAGGTGAGGACTTATGCCTTATGGTTATAAGTTGAGGACTACCTGTAGCTCTAAACATGACTCATAGAATCATAGAAGGATTTTGGAGGCTAAGCCCCTGTCTAAGGCAGGACATCTCCTACTATCTCAGACAAATAATTGTCCATTGTTTTCTTGAAAACCTTCAGTGATAGAGCACTCACAATCCAGGAAGCAAGCTGTTCCATTGCTTAACAGTTCTCTCTTTCAGGAAATTCCTCCTTATTTCCAATTTGGATCTCCCTCTGACAAGTTTCTACCCATGGCTTTCACCCATAACTCAGGTGCTATGAGAATAAATTGACGCCCTCTTCCCTGTGGCAGCCCTTCAAATATTGGGAGACAGTTATCATGTGTCCCCTCAATCTTCTCTTTGTTAAGCTAAACATACCTAGTTCCCTTAGCTGATCATCATACAATTTAGCCTCCAGTTCTTTATCATGTTGGAATTGTGATTCGTTGAAGGAGAGGATGCAATCATTGGAAGAGACAAGTTTTATATGTTTTGCTTTGTTTTTATTTCATTCCTAATAAACCAAAGCAGGTTTGGAGTGCAAGTGTATTCTTCAAAAAGTTGATTTAGATTAAGTTAAATAGTTGTAAGTGCACACTTATACTTGTTTATTCAAAAGCAAATGTTATTGCTGTGATTATCTGCCCTACTGCCTCAGCCAGTTCAAAGGATATATAATGGTAATCAGGACAAGAAAGGCAGTTTCCTAAACAGCTCCCTGCAAAATTCTCCACCAAAATCAGTCTCTTCACGGACTCATAGGGAAGCCATTAAAACAAACTAAATAATCTCTGTACTAGTACACTAGAAGATAGTTTGGAAACTGTCCATTTGCTGAAATTCTTGTAACTTACCATTTTTATACAGTAAATGTTGTTTAAAAAGACTCTGGTAGAATATTGCTCTGAACATTCAACTTCTACCTGAGGTAAATTGCAAAGTCTTAGAAATGGGAAAGATACGAAAATTGCACAATTGAGTGGGAAACAAAAGGGAACCCCACTGTGTGCAGTTTACTCTCTGTAAGATGTGCTCCGATCTCATCTGGATAACTGGTTTCATTTGATTTGGGCTGTTTGAATCAATTCAGAAAACCAGTTGGATTCCACACCCCAGTTAAAGCAATGTTTCTCAAACTTGGTAACTTTAAGACATACGGATTTCAACTCTCACAACCCCCCATCTAGCATCAGGAATTCTGGGAGTTGAAATTCCCATATTTAAGTTGCCACAGTTGAAAAACACTGAGTTAAAGAACCATGTTATATTAATTCAAGTTTCCACAAATCAGACGGCATATGGAACGCATGGCTTCAGATTGGGATTTCCAATCTAACTCAGCAGTGCAGCTTGGCTTCCTGACTTAATCTGGCACATCATTTCCATCCAGAGATTTGGTGGAATCAATGCTTCACACACTCTTATTATGTGCTCCTGGCTACTTTCCTTCATGACCAGAGGCAAGCTGACCAATAACCAGCCAAGACTCTTTGAAGGCCTTTTCTTTCATTTATTGCAATAAGCAGAAGAGAAGCTTTCTTTTTTTTTTAATTATATTTTTTATTATTTTTTCCAAAAAAGAAAACAACATTTCCATTTTACAGTGTTGACAAGATAAGACATCGCATCACACAGATATAACATATTAGAGATAGGTGATTACTTATATCTATATATCATTTTTGCTAGTTGTACTACATTTTCACATTTTCTTTGTTTTTTCTGCCGTCCGTTGTCAATCATTTAACCATCTATACCATAAGTCCCATACCTTGTAAAATTCAGTTTCCCCTTTGTCTTTTAACAACCATGTTAATCTATCCATCTCGGCGCATTCAAAAATTTTATTTATCACTTTTTCCATATTTGCCATCTTTTTGGTTCCTCTGCTTCATTCACCTGGAAGTTTAGTTTAGGGTTTAGTTTTTTTTTAAATTGTTTATAAAGATGGTTCCACTTTGTAGTAATACGTAATTTATTTTGTTTATAATGGCTCTGAGCTTTTTTAATACAAAATATTTAATAAATTACTAATATGCCAAGCTAGATGACTCTATTAAATAAAGCTGTAACTCCATAGTTTATAAACAAATGATGACTATTTCATGTCAATTATTTTATGAACATTTAAATATTTGAATTTCTGAAATTGCTTTATTATTTAATTAGATAAGGAATTTTAAAAAGTATTTTGGTTTAATTACAGCAGTGAAATAGTTTCCAGTTTAAACTCAAGACAAGTAGAGCACTAATGGTTCCTGCTCTATTGGTCAGGTAAGCAAACTTTCCAGCTGAATCTAAGTTTTTTTCCCCTGGCTCAGGTAGACCAGACTACCTACTTCATTCTGTGTACAAGAGAATGCACAGCAATTTCATCTCAGTGAAGGTTATTAAAATATCAGTTGTGCCTTAGCATCATAATAAAGAGCCATTACTTCTTATCCTAGTGAGTCATGGGTTGACTATAGAAATAACAGGAGAAAAATCCAACTGTACAATCTGCAACTCTTAAAAATTACAGATGTTACATTTTTTTAAGTAATGGATTTATCATGCTGCTTCCCATAGTTTCAGATCTGAATTTAAGATATGTTGGCAATATTGTTTACCTTTCTTTCTTTTTAACATACAACACAATCAAGAGATGACAGCCAATCCTAATCTAGAGCCACAATTGCACAACTAAACAAGAACAATAATGTTGATTGTACTGAGTTGCTGCCTGAGGTACTGCTGTCATTAGACTGCTCTTATTATGAACTCTGTGCTGCCAATCATTTATTTATATTTCAGAAAAGTTCATTGCAAACATTAGAAATATATTCCTCAGTCCCACTGACAAGTAGGCTTTACGTAGCTCTTTGAACTGGAATTTGAATATTATCTTCTCTAGTATTCCTTTCTGTGACTAAATGTCTGGGAATTATCATATGCTATTTCATTTCTTTTCTACTTTTTTATGTCCAATAGAGATTATTGAATTTATTTTTAACAAACACATCTTGTAAAGCCAATCATAACATTTCCTATCTTTTTATAATCTGTATTTGTCTATTCTTGATACTACATTATTAATACTAAGAATTAATTCTATGTTTATTGTCTTTACCTGTAAAGGTCAATAAAAATAATGAAATTTTACATATTTATTTATTTACTCACAAACATATTTCTAAAGGTTATATTTTAAAATAACACAGCTTATTTCCTAGATCAAAATCAAGAAACTATACAATAAATCATTTGGACCAACATTTATAAATAAATACCCTTAATCCTACAAAGATTTATTTATGGTTACTTTCAAACAGACATTTGTCATATGATTTTTATTGCATTCTTATTAAAATCTCTATTAAATTTAATGGAATAAAATTTCCACATTTACAGAATGGTGTTTGAGTGGCAGAAAGTAGTATGCCGCTGCCTACCGTTGTCATATTTTCCTTTTTTTCCAGAACAATTCAAAAACAATTAAGGGAAGTATCAATAACAATACACTTTTAAATAAAAACTAATTTAACAAAGTCTATGTCTATCTATAAACACATACTCTTACACAAATATTTTAAATACCCATACATTTTGTCTAAAACAACTTGTTTAAAAATGAAGATAAGTTTATTAGGACAATTTATAGCAAACAAACTATTAAATTTTACTAAACTTTATTAAATTTACAACTGATAAGGAGTCCTTATTTTAAGGAATCGTTTGTTGCTGTTAATTTTCAGGAAAGCAATTTCCCTTATTTTAAAATAACACTGAGACAATGAAAAATCTATTTTTTTTTCAACAGTAAACTCAATAGTGAACAATAAATACTTAATCCATTTATTGTCCTGGGTCAATTGATAAGTATTAGGAAATAGGATAAATTAATAAATATCATTTCATATTATGAAATATGGTCAGTACTCAAGTAATAAATTTATATTGCTCACTGATTAAAATTAACAAGCTGCTTCTATTTGCATCTGTTTAGTCTCACCATTAGATGGTGAGACTAATGGCAGAAAGCGAAGAGGAACTAAAGAACCTCTTGATGCGGGTGAAGGAGGAGAGTGCAAAAGGTGGCTTGAAACTCAACATTACGAAAACTAAGATCATGGTATCTGGCCCTCTCAATTCCTGGCAAATAGATGGGGAAGAA
>JANHJO010003558.1:17704-29876 GCA_032468235.1 Pseudoxyrhopus heterurus | reverse complement strand
CCCACCTGAGACGAGCCCGGGGGGGGGGGGCCACAAATGCTTTTGGGGAGTCTGTGCCCCCAAAATAGGGTGCCAAAGTGCAGACCCCCACCAACACACTGGCAAATCTTTACTGCGCATGCGCCGCTCATGCTGCATGCGCACCACAGGCCTTCCAGCTGGCTCTGAAGCCAGCGGCCATTAGGAGAAGGTAGCGATGGGATGAGGTTGGCCTGGCTGCAGCTGGCGCGACCGGTGATGGGGGAGGGAGCGCCGGAAGCATCTGCGGCCATTACTGCCGACCTAACAACGGCCATCATGAGGAGGCAGTGGCCGAACAAGGTTGGCCCGGCCGCAGCCAGCGCCATGAGGTTAGGCTGGCCGTGCCAGAGCGACGAGGGGAGAGGGAGTGCCACGGCTGGTGGGACCGCCCCCAGGCGAAGCCGGGTACCAAGCTAGTATTACATATACCGTACATATTTTTCTATTACAAACTCATTGCTGCTCTTACTGTATATCAGGAATGTCATCTGAAAGCAAACCCCACTGATTTCAGTGAAACATGATTATTTACAAGATGACTATTTAGTGGTACACTACTTAATTTGCTAGTCACCAGAAACCCCCTTTTCATCCTAATAGTCAAATTTTTAACACTTTGGTTCTACTAATCTCAGCCGAATAGATCTGAATGAAGTATGAAAATTACTGTATCAACTTCTGGGACAAATGGAAATTCAAACACCTTTTGAGAAAGTTAAGATTCTTTGCTTAAGGCACAAAAAGTATCAAGAAATGTTAGAAAGCTTTTAAGTAGCAGCTCCATATAATTATTTTTACTTATTATATTACATTTCCACACCATCCATCTGATTTATGAGAGAATCCTAAATATGAGATATTATTTCTCTATATAAATCAAAATAAGTAGCTCTGGGTGGTTTACAAAAACAATGTATTCTTCAATTTTTCTTAGAGCTTCATGATGTCAGACTATACTATTTCTAACAGCAGGAATATTATAATGCATTAGGTGGAGAAGGACATGCCTCAAGAATTCTGCAAATTTCTTCAAAAGAAAATGAAATGGCACAAAGGCACATTCTCGAAATTGGACTTTTAAACTTTTCTTTCAACAATGATTTTTAGGATGAGTTCCTGCACTTTTTAAAAATCAAGTGATGCCGAGGGTTGTCTGATGGCACAGGTATTTCATGTAAGCTTTGTATGAGTTCAAATACGATATACTTTTTTGATTAGCCAATTGACCATATCAAAGCATGAGCATCAACCACAATAAAATACAATAAAATGAGATAAGACATAGTGAAGTGACATGAGTTTCAAAAGTCATATTTAAGTAAGGATGTGCTTGCACGTTTTGAAGTACTATAAATTCAACTTAAAGGATATTTATTCATGTAATCCCCATATGGTGTTCTAGAAATTACTAAAACTCTGATTGTTCTCTCAGGCCTCGAGATAAGGTAACATAAACCCCTTTTGGTTTTATTCTTCTGGTCAGCCATGCTCTCTTTTATATATATATATTTTAAAATTATAAGCTGCCAGAGTTACTGAGGAGCCTTGAAATTGATTAAATAAATAGAGACATAATCTGGATAAACAAAGTAATTCCTACAAGGTGATATGGGACTCGTGATCATCATTTACTTGTTCAAATAGACAAAACATTTTGTTGTAAAACAAATTACTTACGATTTTTTTCAATGAACACTTTGCTAATGGGTTGGCTAACCCCAGTTGGAACAGAAAACACAGAACGTTGTTCTGTGCCTTTTACTTGCTCATCCTCAATTATATCTTCATCCTCCACACACAATTCACCGGAACTTTCTGCAGGCCGGGCTTTTCTAACATTATAGTAGCGAAGAAAAAGGAGAGTCATTTTCTTTTTTAATGTTAGTGACACAAGGTATACCTATGCCTTATATTTGCTAGGACAATTTGCATTCAAAGAGGAGCTGGGTACATCACATCTTCTGGCACCTGCTTGAATCAAGGGCATCTTTTCCTAAATTTGCGAACTGCTGATTCAGAAAAAGATGCAGCAGTTTTAAGGAACTATTGAATCCTCCAAATAATCTTTTTCCCCCTTCAAATCCACAGAGCTATTATGTTTCTCAAAGGATAACCGGTGCTTTTCTACTGTGATGGAATAGAGTAAGAAGGCGGATTCATAGAATGGAAGAGGGTGCATTCCAGAGGAGTAAAAAGCAACTTAGACAAGATTGGTGTGAGAGGAAGAAGGGAAAGACTAATAGTTCCCATTATAGATGCAGATAATAGAGTGCTTAGTCTGGCAAGATTCTGTCTGTAGGCATGAAACAAGAAAGAAAGCTTGGAAGAATCCTGTGACATTCTTGGTTTTGGGCCTGACAACTACAGTGAACTAGAAGTTGATCCAAAGTATATGCTCCCAGATCAGAAACTTATAGGAATCAATGTAAACATGATACACAATGATAAGTATGGCATATTGCATTTCACCTTGGCACTGTAAAAGAAAGAAGAATGAAAAATTCTGGTTAACAATAGAGACAGGGCTTGGCTACTTGAGCGACTGCCTGTCTTAGCATCTGCCCAGCCAATTTCACCTTGCAGAGTTGGCATGCTTTGAGTAAATCTGTCAGGTTTCCCCCAAAAGCATTCTGAAATTCTATACACAAAAATCACACACACACACAAGTGTAGATAACTGAGACAGAAAATCACCAGCTTACTGTCAAACAACATAAATTGCAAGCTTGTTACAGTACTTCAGAAGGAATATAGAAGTCAAAATGGAATGTCTCACTTTACTCTTTTCCATTGTTTACGAGTTACTGTTTCTTCCACCGGTGAAGACTCCATGTCATTTCCATTCTGTTCAGTAAATGATGTTTCAGATTCTGAAAATTTTCAATGGAAAACCAGGAAATTTGTGCTGGGTAAAATAATTATTTGTACCCTTAGTTCCAGAAGAGATGGCTAAGAGAGCAAGCACTTCCTTTGCCAATAAAGTTTTATATAAATGGAGCTCCTTTTCTTCTTCACAAGAATAACCGCGTGAAGAAGATATACATGTAGAGTCCTTAATTCAAAGGCAGGAAAGAAATATATTAAACATGTGTCTGGAATTCCAGAAACCACATAAAAAAGTACCATATTTTTCAAGTGTAAGACGCACCCAGCTTTTGGAGAGGAAAACAACAAGGAAAAAATCTGCCTCTGCCTCCCAGCAATTTCTTTCCTGTGCTGAATCAGGCTGAAACTGAAACTGGCTTCAGAACAGGAGACAAAGGGGGGGAAATCTGCCTCAGATTTTTTTCCCCTTGTGCTGAAGCCAGTTTCAGTTTCAGCAGCTGATTGTCAATACCCCCAATCAGCTGTTAGGCGGAGGCAGAGATCCCTGCAGCCTTGCTGAAAACTCGAGGGACAGGCAGGAGGCTCTGCAGCCTGGAACACGTGAGGGTGAAAATGATGGGGGCTACATTTGAAGTATAAGAGGCACCTGAATTTTCAGCCTCTTTTAGGGGAAAAAAGTGTGTTTTATACTCTGAAAAATACGGTATTCGGTGTATTTATCTCCTACCTTTCTATTAAGGAGCAGTACATGCATCTCTTCCTCAAGAAATTTTCTCATGAATAAATCAGGCAGGAACCCCACATGTATCATCTTGACCTCCAAATGAAAAGTGAGATACAATATAAATAACTCTGTAAGGTAGATTGTGCTAAGAGGTAATGATGAATAACGTCGTGTTTACAAAACGGTATGTTTTATGAGTGAATCTAGATTGGAGAGGTATCTTCCTAGTCATATCTCAACTGGGAAAACACAATGACGTTCTTGCTGTATTAAAAATTATTTCCAAAACACTACAGCTGTAGTGCAGCTCATAATAAAAAATCATAAAATGATGTTGCTGTAAACCAAGGATCTTTTATTTTCATTATCATAAGCTTTACAATTCTTTAAGCCAAGGGAGGATGAGACACTGACTTGTTCCAAATTATATTACGCCTGAGTAGAGAAGTGACTATTACATTAAATCTGTTCTTCTAGTCACTGCACTCTAATGGAGATGACCAACAATTACAGGCTGGTTCGTATCTCATATGATTTCTAAAAGATGGATCAGCAGAACAGTAGCTTCTCAATTTCTCAACTGCTGCAAGGAGTCCTGGTTTAAGCAGATTATTTTGACTGGTTTCAGAGGAAGCTGTAAGGTTAAGTCTGCTTTGGCAGACAAAATGATCTTTGGCCATCAGATATCTGGTACGTATTATCATATGTGGTGGACATGTGCAGAAGCAAAGAAGTATTGGATAAGAATACAAACATGGTTAGAGATGACGACACAACAACGTATTGAGCTGAAGCCAGAAATATTTTTGTTGGGGATCTTGCCAGATACATACAATAAAGAAAATACATATTTGATTATTCATGTATTAACTGCAGCTAGGATTGTATTTGCGCAAAATTGGAAAAGTGAGGAAATACCAGCAGAAGAGAAGGTAGTAAAAAAATATTAGAATGTGCAGAAATGAATAGGTTGACATTGATAATTAAAGAAAAAGAGGAGACAGAATATTATAGAGTATGGGAAAATTTTTATCAATGGATAGAGAATAGATAAAAGAGTAAATATTAGAAATGTTTTGTATATGATTGTTAATTAAATGTTACTGATTTTTAAATGTTATAGGTTTGATTATAGGATTGTTATTAGGATAAGAGTAGAAATGATATGTAAAACAAGTAAAAGGAATTATGAAATATTATGTGAATGTAAACTTTTGACATGTTCAATTTTATACCCGGATGACACACTGTAATGAAAGATGGATGGTTTATAAATAAAAATTAAAAAAGAAGAAGAGGAGGCTGACATGTTTTATGCTCAAGATTAATATAAAATTGACAGAACATGTAAGTAAAATATGCTGTTTATATTTGGAGACTGGAATGCCAAAGTTGGAAATCTATCACACATGACCTTTTTTTCAACTACTGTATGATCTAGTGAAATAGGCACAAAAGAAAGCACTATTATTCCAGAATCTTATTTACCATCTCATAACAGCAGTTTATCAGCTTAAAAGAAAAGGCATTTAATAGCAAAGCAATTACAATTCATTCCTTCTGAATGAGCTCTATTCAAGATACTATAATAAAGATCGCTTCTGTTCAGTAAACCATCCTCTCCATTTCATACTGGTGTGTAATTCCCTCAACCACCTAATAGTCATTTGGCATGTTCAGTGTATACTTCTGATCATTTTTCATGTTTGGCAAATGCTTAGATGTATATTTTTACATTGTAAACCTACAAAAAAGTACTGTGGGCAATTCTACATGGACATGCTTAGTGCCTAGTGTATTTAAATTGTTTTAATGTCCCCATTTCTTAACTGAAAGACTTTTTATTTCAGGGCGTTTAAAGTAATACAAATATTTTTTAAAACAATACCAAATGATTCTATTTTCTCTGAAGATCACACCTTCTAAAAATTCACATTCACGTTCACATTCTCAATTTCAGCTTTCAGTTTTTCATCTGAGTCATATTTCTAGTCATCTAATTATGCCAGGTAGTATGTTTTTACTTGGTGAATATATTGCAGGACACTGGCACCAAAGTTATAGAAAAAACAGCATGCTTGCTGCCTTGACACAAAAGGAATTGACCATAAGGTAATGATTTAAGAGATAGGCTCACTTACCTGATAAGGGCAAGGTATGTGATATTCCTTGCATCTTTCTTGAATCCATGTTGTCTCCCACACACTTCGGTAAGCTTGCTCATAGAAATAGCAGCCAATGACAACCAAGAGTGGCACAAGATATAGTACACTGAAGACGCCAATCCGAATCATAAATTTCACCAACTTGTCCTGGTTTTCCTTCTCTAAGGGAATTTCAATACGAACCCGATTTAAAGAAATGATGCCAGCAAGTAGCAAAGAAACTCCAACCATCACATACAGGCAGAGAGGAGCTAGAACAAAGTATCTCAAGGCATCTACATCATAAAGGCCAACAAAACATACGCCACTGATGTTATCACCTTCTATTTTATTCATAGCTAGGAGAATGATGGTAAGGGTTCCAGGGATGCCCCATGCACTAGCATGGAAGAGGAGGGCTTTCTTCTCAATGGCTTCACTACCCCATTTTGGGACAGCTGCCAAAAACCAAGTGATGGTAAGAATCACCCACCAAACGCTCCCAGCCATGGTAAAGAAATACAGTACCATGAAAAGCATGGTGCATGCTTTATTGTGAGAGCCCTGTGTCACTGTGGAAGCCTTGTAAGTGGCAGGGCCGGAGGCATTGCAGGCAACCCGGTCCTCTAGCAAAAAGCCAATGAAGAAAATGAGGGACACCATCATGTAACAAACAGCATAGAAGATTATGGGTCTTTCTGGATAGCGAAATCTTGTGACATCGATCAGGAAAGTCAAGAAAGTGAACAAGGTAGCAGAAAGGCAGACAATGGAGATCACACCAATGAAGTATCGTGCGAAAGAAAGTTCTTCTTGTCTAAAGTACATATTTGGACAAGGAGGGGAGCAGTCCCGTACCCGCAGGAATGTGTAGCCCAGATCGGGGTCTATTTTGAGTTCTCGAGGGCACCAAAAACCATAGTCTCTTTGCACTTCCACTGTTGCTTTTTCTGTTGGTTCCCCAACTACATTGAGGTCAATGGGACGAGGGTAAGGCTCATCACAGTCTGGGAACCTAGAACAGCAAGACCAAAGGACTTGTCATAATTTTTAAATATAAACAAGCATTTCTGCCTGTTCTGGTTCTTTAAAAAAGAATTGACTTGAAGCAATAGTCTAAGAGGAAATAAAATTAAATTATAGGATTCTATGGATAGAAATCAAATTCTTATACAAATTTTAGTTTAATAATTTCATATATCCAACTATCAGTACCAGCTTTTCAGAGGCTTGTAGCTGAAGATTTGCCTGATTTCATGTTAAATATGATATTTAGTCAACTGCTTTTATCCTGTAAATAATCTAAGAGATTTTTGTAGCTAACCAAGAAAAATAACCAACCAACCAACCATATGAATAATAGAAAAAGGCTACTGCTTTGTGTGTATATTTTTGTGGCCAGCTATGGCTTTGGAATTTGCGATGTCTATTGCAGTTTTCAATCAATTTTAGAGTACAAACGCTTCAAAAATAAATCTGGAATCCTTGCCTTATACAATCTGCATCACAGGGTCCTTTAGCCAAAACACAGTTATTAAAAGTCAGCATAATATATAAAATATCTGAAATACTAATATATCACTGCTTATCCAATTATATCTAACCAAGATATGTTTCCTGATTAAGCATATAAGTAACACAGATGCATTCCCATTCTTCTGCTCCTGTATTTTTCATTCAGAATTTATTGCATCCGTTTTCAATTTTGTCTTAGTACTTATACAACATCTTTCAAGTCTACTAAATATTCTACCCCATATTTTTTCAGACTTTAATTCTGGAGTCTAACAACTGGACTGCAATAGTCTGTAGGCATGATTTCCCTCAGAGATTTGTACAGTGGAAGTTACTTGTTTCTTTTCATTGAAATAAAGACCAACGTAATTGGTTTCAAGTTTATACTTGACTTCTATCTGTCACTTACAAAAGCCAGAAGCAGCTTCTATGCAAGTGGCACCCCTATGTAGAAGTTGCTTTCAGTTTTGACAAAGGCAAGCTGGCAATGTCATCCAAAAGCATTCTCCAGAGCTTGTGATAAGTTTTCTAAAGAAACTGTGTTTAGGATGGGCTGTAAAACATGGCAAAGCCATTTTTCTAACTCCATGATTGATCAAAAACTAATGTAAAAGTTTTCAAGTATGAAAATATAAATTTGAATATATATAAGAGCAGAGAGCTCAGGACTGGTTTCATCCCCAAGAAAAATATCACAGGTGTATGACACGTTGTCTGAAAATACATCTTGAAAAAACATTACACAGTAGGTGATTTTAATGTAATAGTAATTAGTAATTTTATAAACACAAATCCTGAGGATTCACTCACCTGTTGCATTCCATGTCTTCAGGCCAAGACACACCAAACATCTCCATGAGCTTTGAACATTCACTGTATGCTCGTTGACAAATTCTGCGACATGGGAGGGTGACTCTACCATATTCCATGCAAACGGGAGCATAGAGAGCACATAGGAATGGTCGAAAGTCTCGGGAACAATCAAGGTTTACCATAGGATGAAATGGCTATAAAAAAGAAGTAAAAGTAAGTAGCTCTGGGCCAATATTTCAACAACCAAATTCTATATTGTGTACTGTGATTTTCCAGAATCCTTACACAGTTTTAGGGAAACAGGTAAAATAATATATATATCCGACAAAAAAAAAGCCAGAAAGTTTAAAAAAAAAGTTCGAGAACATTAGCTCTTTTTTACTGTGCTATTTCTGACTAATATAACTATGTAACTTGTGATATAAAGCTGAATGCTGCCCGTCTGCCAAGAGCATGATATACCCTCTCCCAATCTGTTATACAATAAATTATACAATAGCTATATAATAAGATTTATAAATTAATCAATTCCATGATGCCTACTATATATTACTGTTGATCTGCATCGTAATACGTAAGTAATATAATAGGCTTTCATGAGATATATTGATAAAACATACCAACCAGACAAGAAAATGCTACACACTCAGACACAAACCTCTTTTTGTTGGTGTGTATGTGTGTGTGTGTGTACACTTCTTACATTTTGGGCATTACTGGATTTATACTCCCAACTGTTCAGTGCTGTATATTCAGTCAAAATTAACTCAAATGTTACACCTAAAATATTGGACATTTAAAATATCAGCTTACTCTAGGTAGAAAATAATTTTAATATAAGTACAAAGGATTCTACCCTTCTTTGGCAATGTAATATATGTATTAAACCAGAATTCATGTTCAGGTTAAGAATTCTTTAGAAAACAGTCAAATATTAAACGTTTATATAGTATATTCAGCCCAGTATCATAGTTTTACGTAGAGAACAGAGAAAAGAGGTGGGGAAAAGTAAAAGGAAATCAAGGCAATAATACTCAGTTGAATACTGCTTGAAAAAAAATATGATACAGCTGCAGATATAGATGAAAATTTTTTTGTACTGATAATGAGTTAGAATATTGACCGAAATGACTAACAAAAAAAATCCACTTGGTGGTGCTTGAACAAATAATTCCCTCTTAGTTTGATCTTTTCAGAATTTTTGAGGGTGTAATAACATGTATGGTATTTAGAATTATTTGGAGGAAAAGTGCAAATCAGATGTGAGGCAGTATCTCAATTTCATATCCCAATATTATTATATAATGTCTAGACATAAGAAGCACTGGAAGACAAGTTGTTAGCACTCCCAATGACAGCCAATATTCCCAGTGAATATATATTATTAGAGTAATGCAAATTCTGAACAAGCAACTACCTATATGCAGAAAGTCATTTTATCAGTCTCTTACTCCTTCAGTACTTTAAATGCAGGAATTAGAAAAAGGATTAAATCAAATGACCACATTTTAACTTGAAGCCAAAAGCAATATATTATGAACTAAAATTTCAGAAATTATTACAGTACAGAATCCTTACAGAAGCAGCATGGGTCGACAAAAGCTTGCAGTTTAATGCTGGGAGAGGATCAACAATATGAAATATTAGAAGATAAGGGAGAGAAAAAGAAAGAATGTTTTAATAATACCTTTTTTTTAGCTTGAAATTAAAAAAAAACATGCAAAGAAAGCATATATATAAAGGCATCTAGCAGCAAAAGGCTGCTTCTATAAGAGGGCAAAGGGAGCTTTATTCAAATAGGTTTTCTCTTTAAATTTTTAATTAGTATGCTCCATTATAATCAGTGTCAAGATAGTGTTTATGTACCTTTTCTGCTTTTTTAATAAAAATGAATTGCATTTTAATAGGATTCTTGCCTATGCTTATATTTATTTTAAACAGATTAGAGGGAATATTCATATTCTGAATTCTAGTAGTATGATATTCTACTTCCTTTACCCTTCCTCTGTGAGTAAATGTCAAAATATAGAGTCCAGAAAATACAATCTTCCACATTTCTTTACCCCATAATCAATTATATCATGTACAAAATATAAATTAATTCAATTTTCTTATGGATAATTCCTCTTGAATGTATGGCAACCGCTCATGCCTAGACTAGCAAAATTTCTCTCCTCCCTCCTTTCAACTGCATGTATTCTGAACTTCAGTTGGAAGCTTCTTTGCAAAATGAGAAACTAAACAGAAACTCAGTTTAACACTTGTTTTACTGTTGATCATGACACAAACAATTTCATCCAAATCAAGAAACAGAAAATATAAACAAGTTTATAACTGGAAAAAGTTCTTTTTTACTAACCAATCACTGAACCTTAAAACCTTAAAAAGTCTTCCTCATTTATTTACATTCAAATTAATAAGGTTTGCATGTTCTATTCACAATCTGCCCCCTCCTTTCAGTGTTCTATACCTATTACCATGGGAACATTGCATTCATAGGATTTCAGGCCTACCACAGGCCAAGCTTAGTCTGAAGTGTGAAAAGGGTAGAGTCAAAGGGTATAATTTGGCTCATGAGAATCAGAACACTAACCTTTGTCACACCACAAAAGGCTGGTAACCATAGGAACAGTTATCAAAGAAAAAGGGTCTTGCTAATATACACAGAGATATACAGGAGAGGCAAAGATACCATGAAATATGCAATCGTGGAAAATAGACACACAAATCATTTTTACTCTGATTTATCAGGGAGTTACGCTGGAATAATAATAATTTGAAAACTGCATCTTCATTGAACAGGTCTGCACGCTATGAAATAGCAAAACTGCCCCTGAAATCTATGGCAACACTTAACACTTAGGTCTGGATATAACTACTTTTTTTTTCTGCCATTCCAATAACTCATTTGTTAGAGCTTTAAAGAGATTAATAACTAAGGAAAAATGTAGATGAGGCTTTTATCATAATATTAAAGATTTTCACTGTGGTTCCAGAAAGTCCTCCACTGAAACTCCCACATTTTTACATTTCCATTGTAACAGGGAAAGTTTTGGGATTTAGGGATATTCTGGATGCATGTGTAAAACTTAAAAGAAAAGCAATAGGAAAGTATTTCTCCATTTCTTAATAGTTTGCTGTTGAAATTTAGCAGCATTATTTCTCAGAATCACAAAATGATTTTTTAGCTGCACAGTGAACTTGAACTGAAAAAATATAGTACTTTTGGGGGGTATTTGTGGAGGATTCTACTGGATTACTTAAAATAGCAGTGCACATTTCTCATGATTTTCAATAAAATAATATTCTTATCCAGTTCTCTTACATTTTGAATTGGGCATCTGGAAAGCCAGCAGCCCAGATTCAAGTTCCAAGCACCACATGATGATGTGAGCTTCCCTCCTCACTTCAGCTCCTGCCAACCTAGCAGTTTGAAAGCATGCAAATGCAGTAGATAAATAGGTACCACTTTGGTGGGAAGGTAACAGTGTTCCTTCATGCTGGCCACTTGACCATGAAAATGTCTTTGGACTGCACTGGCTCAATGGCCTTGACACACCACCTCCTAGAATTGGCAACGACTAGCAGAATACAATCCACAGGGACTTTTTTTTACATTTTGAATTAATTCTAATGCTAAGACATTTAAGTCATTGAGTCTAAACAAAGCCAACACTTAAATATAAAATTGCTTGAAAATATATATTATTGAAATAAAATCTTCATATTTTATTTACTATCTTCCATTCAGCTTGCTGAGGGAGCTGGAAGGTGGAATAACAAGGTATCTCAAGGGCATCGAGTTCAGGAAGCTGATAGCATAAGACAACCAAAAACCATGAGAAATGATTGAGGAAGGAACCAACTGTTCCAGAAATAATAAAAATACCACAAAACCCAAGCAGCAACAGAAGCAAAGCAACTGTATAACAGATTCACACACATTCCTAATAAAGGTGATATGCTTAGATCAGACCTGGGCATTTTATGGTCCACAGGCCACATCTAGCTATCCTTGTCTGGCCCACGGCAGCGGCAGGAGGAGGTATTTATTTATTTTGTTGTATTTATATGCCGCCCAACTCCCAAGGGACTCTGGGCGGCTCACAACAAAGATGCAATACAACAA
>JANHJO010003557.1:335346-349561 GCA_032468235.1 Pseudoxyrhopus heterurus | reverse complement strand
TCTCTCTCTCTCTCTCTCTCTCTCTCTCTCTCTCTCTCTCTCTCTCTCTCTCTCTCTCTCTCTCTCTCTCTCTTTAAGAAAAAAGAAAATAAATAGTAATGGTAAGGTGCATTCTGAAAGCAGTTAATGAGTAGCTAAGCCAATCACAAATATCTGTCATGTTTTAGAGTTGAACATTTTTTTCCCCTCTCCCCAAGTTAATTGACAAAGCCATGTTTTAAGGGCCTTCCAATAAAGAAGGGTTGAACAAGGTTGGGGTTAACCTCATCTCATGTGGTTAATGTTCCATGGGATGGGATTATGGCAGAAAAGGCTTTCTTCCTAAGTCCCGCCTGTCAACAGACCCGAGCCAACAGGATCCACATCATGCCTCTCCTGCCAGATCTGATGGATGGATCAATGTAATCAGGGAGAGGCAGTCCCTCAAATAATTCAAGCCCCATGCCATGTGTAAGTATCACGACCACAGATTTTGGAGCACACATAACTGCCTGTGGTCTATAATTCCTAAATTTAGAACAGCATAGCACTATCATGGCAAGTAACACTACCTCCAGAAAGCTGAAAGCTATTTATGTCCTTAGAAAGAAAGCATAGAAGGCAGGCCTATTGTTTTTGTGGAGAATTTTCAGAAGCTATCTTCTCAAGGAAAAAATCTGAAAAAAAGGGATTTGCAAATTGCTAAGGACAATACTGGCTGTTCCCTCATTTGCAATGTCACCAAGATATTTTATTCTTGAATCATTCTGTCATTTTTTAAAATGATAAAACAAAATAATGCATGGATTCATAAAAATTTACTTATTTCAATGAGGAAGCCTATGTCATTGAAGCAGAGCCATATTGATGCTTATATAGTATATACTCTCTTAATCAAGCAATAAAACTGGAAGGAAGTTAGACTCGTGCTATAGCTTAGATCAGGGGTGTCAAACTCACGTCATCACAGCGGCATCATGTGACATATTGGGACTTTTTTCCCCTTCGCTAAAACGGGGGTAGGCATGGCCAGCACGCGACACATTCAGCCCACAGGCTGGAAGTTTGACAACCCTGGCTTAGATTATCTACAATAGGTTATTCTCATATTATATCAGTAATATTGCTTTAATTCACAGCAACCACTAGCAGTCTCCATGCTAGTCTAATCCTCTACTTCGAGCTGTGGTGGCACAGTACTGAGTTCCTGATGGGCTCAAGGTTGACTCAGCCTTCCATTCTTTCGAGGTCGATAAAATGAGGAGCCAGATTGTTGGGGAAAATATGCTGACTGTGTAAACCACTTAGAAAGGGCTGTAAAGCACTGTGAAAGAGTATATAAGTCTAAGTGCTATTGCTACTGCTACTGCTATCTAATGGTTATCCAGGTTTTTATAGCCAAGATCTGAAACCATAGAAGAGGTAATGCTTTTTTTCCCTCTCTCTAACTCTTCCCTTTAATAGTGCTTGTTTCGTCACAGGAATTTTGCTTTCCATGCAGCAGTGAAGAATGAATGTGAGGGGAAGAAGCTTGGGTAGGAAGGAACTGAATCCCACTTTCTATGCATTGCACATTGATCTCCATTAGGGATCTACAGTATCCCCTTCCTTTGGAGTTAAAAAATTAAAGAGGAATAGCTGAAAGTCATGTAATTTGACTGCTGCCACCCCTAAGGCCAAAGGAATTGACAGCTGACATCAGCATTTGATAAAATATCCCATGTTATTGTGATCAGCAAGTGTAGTCCGGATAGTGTGACAAGCGGATATATATCTGGCTTTAAAACTTTACCTAAAGTCTGCTTATCAATAGCTCCATATCTGGTCAGAAAAAGATGTTGAATGGCTATGTGAAGGTACAATCCTGATCCACTTCCTCTTCCTCCTCCTTCTCATGTTTTCCCTCAGATGCAGGGGCCACTCTTTGATCAACAAGTGCCATTATGGTATCCTGACATGACATTGATAAAATAATATGTTCAGCTCAGCGCCACCCTTGTGTGAGGGCAGTGGCATTAATGAGGAGGAATGGATCTTGTCACCAGTCCCGGGCCTTACCCTCTTCAATACTTTCATGAATGATTTGGATGAAGGAGTAGAGGAAATACTTACCGATCTGCAATGACAAAATTGTGTAGGATAATTTCTGTCCTATAAGATAGAAATAATGTTCCAAGTTACTATAAGAGATCAGAAGAATGTTCTAAAATAAAGGAATGGAAAGTTAATGCAGACCAGTGCAAAGTTCTTCATTTAGGTAATAAAAAAATCTCTGTAAGGCGGGTTATATCAGGCTTGGGAAGCAAATCTGGGAATGCAGACTGAATATAAATTGGCAGTATTACATGGCTGCAAAGCAAGGAAATGCAATTTTGGGCTTCACCTCTTAAATCAAAGAAAGTAATTATTCCATTATATTCTCATTCTGTTTATTTGTCTTGTGCACTTCCTAAGTCTTCTGAGTACCTATATTATTTTTTCCATTGCATTAATATGACTTTCCTTTCATAACTTTAATAAACTTTAATAAAAAAAATTGCACAATTTCAAAGTTCCTTATACAGCTACTCCTTGTTTAACAACCTTAATCTAGCAATCATAACTGGGACAGCAACTTGGTTGTTCTGTAATGCAGTCACTAAGCAAAACAGCATCTGTACTTATGACCTCAATTCAGCTTTCCTTGCTTTACCAAATTGCAAAGGTCATAAATGCAAAGATTGCTCATAAAGTTACTTTTCCATTACCTTTGTAATGGAACGAGACAGTTGGCTAACAAGGACTACTTGTATACCCCGGTGAGCTTTAACATATTTTTCAGTTAATGGAGTTACTGCATATATCAGCTGGTCCACATTCTGATTTATACCGAAGCAGAGAAGTTTATCCTTTCCTGGTGCTAATTGGTGCTGGTTATCGCTACCAGTGGTTATGAAGAACTGAGTGACCCTTGCTAACTGTATGTGGCAGTCAGAGACTTCTCAGGAACATGGATATGGCCATGGAATAATTCTAGTGGACTCCAGAAGTTGTTATGCAGCATTTGTTCTGTCAGCTACTTTTCAGCAGCTAATTGGTTGCACTTCTTCTCAGAGATTGTTCCCCTGGGTTACCACCTGTAAGAATCTCATGGAAATTTGACATCAGTCTGTTGTTCCTTCCACCACTTAATCAGTTTCTCTACATTGACTTTCTTGCTCACAAATCTGGAAGGTTTTAGCTAACTGATCAGAATATTTGGCTTCTTATAGATCGTTATTTGTTGTAAGTGCAGACTGGTTGTGGTGTTTATAATCATTTGTCTCTTGTGTGCAACAATGCCTAACCAGATTCTAACCCAAATCTTGTAAAAAGGTACTCTGATGATCCAAGATGATAAGGGTATAGACCCAGTTTGCTTGGCCTTTTCCAATGTTATCCTGACAACCTTGATAGATAATTCCATTTTCCCATTGCTATGAGCAAATGAGGACATTCAATGCTCCCACTATTTCTAGTCTTAAATTCCTTTGATAAAAATTGCAAAATATTAATAGAGAATGCTATGACAGCTATTCCAGTGGCTCTTAAGCGTTCTTATCACCATTCTAATTTTGGTATCTGGCAGCGAGTTTATCTCTCCCAAATTAGAGTCATAGTCAACATAAGATATATTTTCTCTTGTCAGATAAATAAATCTTTTCCCAGGGCCAACTGGTACCTCTTGGGAAAGCAGGGGCTCCTTTTGTGATCAGTCCCACAATGGGTTGCAAATATTTCATAATACTATATATAATTTCCCATTCTTTCACAAATAGTTTTCCATTCCCAGGTGAAAGTAATATCTTCTTTTTATTATGACAAGTCATAGATCATCAAGGACAATTGCTTTGCTGCCCTTGAATAGGATTCCATCTTGCACACCCCCTTCTCCCATGAGAAATACAGTGCTTCAGCTGATACTTCATTTTGCTTATTCCTAACTACCTCTATAACTTCATATTCATATACTGTAATAATAATATTTAATATGTCTGTAAACACCATTGGGAAAGTGATTGGCACTTCAGCATAATTATTGACTCTATGTTTCGTTCTATAAAGCTTTCTTCACTTGCCTATATATTGCAAGGTATTTACCTGGATGGTATTCAATGTGCATAACATACCGTAATGTTGTAATCTTATTAACATTTTCTGAAGGCTCTTGGAAGCACTTAACAGTTGTTTCATCACAATGGCTTCCATAGATTTATGGGTTGAATGGGTCTGTGCTGATTGCCAAATGTAAGTTGATGGAAACATTCCCATACCAAATAATACTGGTGACAGTACTTTTTTTTTAATCTCTGCATAATTCCATTCAGTTTCAGATAATGCTTCACTGGCATTTGTAATAGGTTTCTGTCACTGTTATAAAGCAGCTTCCAGGCCTGTCTCTGATGTGTAACACAAGTTGTTCTCCAGGATTGTAATATCTGATATAAGGAGGTTATATCTTTAACCTTGTCAAATGCTTACTGATGACTTTCTGATCATTGCCACTCAATTTCCTTGGGTGTCAGCTGTCAGAGTGGTTCATAGTGATCTGCAAGACCTTTCCAAAACTTTGCCAGGAGTTAACTATTCCTGAGAATATTTTGATTCCTTTCACATCTACTGATCTCAGCATCTCCAGATTGTTTCAATTTTCCCAGGATCAGCTTGTTGCCTCTGTGCTGTCAAAAGATGTCCTATATAAAGCATTTTTTCAGTCTTAGCTACAGCTCATTAGGATTCAGTGATATGTTTCACATTCTGCACCACTCCAAAAACAGATAACTTTTTGTCATAGTCCATTATTGTTTCTATTTCACTATCTCTTTCCCCAGCAATAAGGAGGTCATGAGCAATTATTTTTATGTCTGAATTGTTTCCCAGTTCTTGATATAATCTATGGAAAAATACCTTGCATGCTAGGCTAGTTTTCTGCTTGCATGTATAACCTACCAAGGCAATGAAATGGCATTGCAAAACTGATCCAATAGTTGGCCCGTTGGCCAATTTAGTACATCAAACCAATTATCCACATCAAATATTGATCAAATAATTATGTATTAGTAAACTGATAAGCTGCTCGTCTTGCCAAGGCAACTCTGAATAAATATTGAGTTAAGATTACATGCTGCATCATCAATGGGTAAGAAATGGCCAGTTTATAAGTTAAGGTATTATTGCACCAATGGACCCCAGCACCAGAGTCCTAATCCATACCATGTCAATGTCCATTAGTGCAATTATATATTTGGCTTATTAACTGTCCAGTTCCTACTTCAGAAGTTCCACCCATGCCAAAAGAACCTGTCAGCCCTGAAGCCATATTGGAGCATCTTCAGGGCTGCCACAGCCAGACCGGCTGAAGCTGTGGGACCAGGGGGGGGAGATAGAGATAGCTGGGGATGTGTAGTCATAATAACATTCTTTCCCCTGGGAAGCAAGGTTGTTCTCACAGGTGCTGGGAAGGCATGGACTGAATCCAACTGAACTGGGACTGGGACCTGTTTCAACCATGTGATGGACATGTGACCTTGCGGCAAGGACTTTGGGGTTTAGTTTGGGTGGGGAAAACCTCAAGTCTCTCAGAGTTGGGTTTCCACCAGCTGTGACAATATGACATTCCTAATAAATTCTTACTTTTGAGGAAACTCGAGGCCTCAGAGTTTTGATTGTGTTGGGTCTGTTACTTGGAACCCTGAGAGAACCCTTGTCATAGAGATCTGAATGAGAATCTACCTTTGATGTTTCCATGTCAAATTTCCTTCTCCTTGAAAAAAAAAATCCCAGATTGTTACAGCTTTATATCTATCTTCCAGGTAGCCCCATGACTATACTGAGTGTTTATAAGCCAAAGCTATAATTGCACCAATGGATATTGACATGATATGGATTAAGAGCCTGATGCTGATGCCCACTGGTGCAATTATACCTTTAGCTTATAAACTGGTCATTTCCTACCCACTGGGCAACCGATTGATGATGCAGCATATAATCGTAACTCAATATTTATTGAGAGTTGCCTTGGCAAGATGAGCAGCTTATCAGTTTACTAATAAATAATTATTTGATTAATATTTGATGTGGATAATTGCTTTTGAGGTACTAAGTTGATCAAGTGGTCAACTATGGGATTATTTTTGCAATGCCGTTTTATTGCCTTGGTAGGTTGTGCATGTAACATATTACAATAGGTTACTACAATCAGTTTCATAGCTTGCATTGCTCTGCTTCCCTGCAGAGGTCTAAGGACCTCGCTTTTTCCACAAATATAAAATCCAACTGATAGTATTTATGCTCCTTCAAGATGTAAATTTTAATTCTGCACTTATCCCTTTTTTTTTTTTAGAGATTTTCATTATACAGTAAGAATACTGTACCTGGCATCATGGAATAATAAGAGTCCCAGAAGAGAAGAATGGATGTCTGTGATAACACCCAGCAGGTAGCCTCAGAATTCAAATGGAAATGAATATATTGCTTCTTCACTAACATTTCTGCAAATCACAGTGTTGTGGTTCAGCAACGTGCTGTGGAGCCAAGTAGTGACTCTGAGGAAGAACTTATCTCGGAGCCCAGAGAGGAATCTCTGGTTGGGAGCGTGTCAGCAGAGGAGGGGCCGTCTGTGACTCAGCCAGAGCAGGTGCAGCCTGACTCTAATGAGGAGGGGGTTCCACCCCTGGCCGACGCTCGGGTCAGGAGGTTAATGAGACGAAGAGAACGCAGGGAGCGACACCGGAAAGGGAAGGGCAGAGCTGCAGCTGACCCTTAATGGGACCACACCCTAAAGGGTATAAAGGGGTGTGGTTGAGATTAATTCCCTGCTGGAAACAACGTTCGCATTTCAGTCCTCGTGTATCCTGATTTTCTGCTCTTGTTTTCAACCTTGGGACGTTCCAGCAATCTTATCAGTTGGCGCGCAGCCAACTGACAGTAAGACTCTATTTTGTCTCAGCTGTTTTCTGTTTTAAAAGGACTAAATACTTTCTGTTTATTCGTTGCTACTTTTGTTTGTAAAATAAAACTTGCCTTTTTCTTTAAATGGACTCGAGTCCAGGTTTGTGAGGTGGGAGACAGAACAATAAGTCTAAGTGCTATTGTTCTTGCTACCTCAGAAACATTGAGTGTTTCCTGAAGAATTTCCATGACCTCGAAGGCCTGCAGAGGCAATGGTGCCATCAGCATATATGCTCCCTCAAGACTGTCAATAAAAATATTATATTCCTGGTCAACATCTCCTACATCAGAGTCCTTAGAACTCACCTAAACCCATTTTGATTTTCATATAAGGCAGTAACACATAAAGACAGCTTCTCTACTATTACCAACTTTATATTATATCCATATTTGCATGGTGATTTGCTGTTGCAATTTATTCCTGAGCAAAGCTGAAATCTACTGCAGTTCACTGACTAATCTGGGAGAGATGGATGTTTAGTAATTAACTAAATGCATTACATTAATAATATTTGGCTTTGAATGTATATCAAAGGTATCATCTTGGTTCTGAGCCTCATGATAAATAGGAGGCAGTACGTTATACAAGAAACAATTCAGAACTTTACGTATTCTAGCACAGTGTGATTATAGCAACTAAAGAAATCTATCACTAATGAGGAAAATTGGACACTGAGTAAGGGTGTTACATTCCTTCACAGACACAATTGAGTAGCCGCACTGCACCATAATTACTAACCAAAAAAAAGACACCTCTATAGACGAAAAGAATTACCGTAATTATAGGCCTTACTTTTTGAGAATCTGAGTACTTTTCAAAAGTAGTATAGGGACATTTTTTTAAAAATGATTGGTTGTGAAAGCTGACTTAAAATATATGTCACATTCCAAAAATCTTGGTGTTATAGCACAGCTAAAATCACAGTCAATAAAAATACATTTTTAATGAACTTGGAAACAGTGATCAACTGAAAAGAGAACTCAAACATCATCTGTTCTAAGCAGACGATAAACATTTCAAATAACATCTTATCTAAGGAGGATTATGACCCAGAGTTATATTCTGACCTTTATTTTCTTCTTCTCCTCATTTTAAATTGGATGTACATATATTTATCTTTGGCATTTTGTTACCGTAAAAAAGAGTTTTAAAATGATTTTAAAACTTCTAATAGGAAAGAGAGAGAGAAAGGCAGGCAGAGAAAAAAAGAGAACCAAACTTGCTTACCTAGAGTGCCCCCCATAGTTCACTATTTAGACTGACGTTCTTTGAAATACAAAATACACACAGTGATGTAATCACACACAGCCTGTTGTGATTAAAGACAAGAAACTGCACATTTGTGAAATTGAGTTTTTTTTTCCTTATTGCAGCAATGGCATATAACATATGTAAATAAGTTTTCAAGTTATTTGGACTGCTTTATCCCTTAATTAACAGACTTGGCCTAAATATCATTACTATTTTAAAAATAAAGTTATTTATATCTTAATTTGCTCGGTATCATGCATTTCATTCAGGACCTCAGGTCAGCATACAGAACACTCCTTCCTCCTACTTACCCCACAACAACAATTCCATGAGTAGACTATTTTGAGAAAGAGTGACTGGCCCAAAGTCACCCAGTCACTCTTTGCTTGGCAGGTGGGGAACTTAAATCTGGACTTCCCTGTTCCAGTACTCAGCAGTTTTTGACCTATCACTAGTTTTCCAAAGCTGAACTGCACATGTGCACATGTACAAAGCCAATATTGCAAAGGTAAAATGTATTTTTCTGCTGCTGTCCAGCAGTTTTGCAACCAGATGTGGCAGCCCTAAGCCTGATAGAAGCTAAAGCTATAACTCATAAACCTTCTCCTTCCTCACTGTTATTTTCCATAGGATGGGAACAAGCAATCTGTTGCTATCATTAGCCTCTTGAGTCTTGGAGGCTTCATGATGAGTCCAATTCACATAAGGCTTACAGCTATGAGATGTAGCCTGCAAAAACCCAGATGGTTACTAGATGGCAACAAAGAGATATCAACAAAAAATAATGTCCAACTCTTTGCTGTCATCTAATGCTCATTTGGACTGTTCCAACCCCAAATAATAAAGCCAAAGCTAAACTGCACATGTGCAAACCAATATTGCAATATAAAGACAGCAATATAAAGCTGTCTGTGAGAAGGTACAATGCTTCACTTAGATGCTTCATTTAGAGCAAAATCAATAGACATACACCTTCAAGTAAGTCTGGAATCTTGAAAATGGCCCAAATGCCATACAATTTTCTTGACAACATTTTTGGGGAAGTACTTGATTATGACCTTCTTTTTCCTATGGTAGATAGACAGTGACTGTGGTGGAGTGAACCAAAGTCACCCAATTGGCTTCATGCCTAAGGTAGGACTGAAACTCACAATTTCCTGATTTTTATCTGGTGTCTTTAATCACTACACCAAACTTGTCTCAATATATATCAGTAGTATACATAAACATGTATCTACTGTATAAGAATGATCAAATGGATTGTCTTATCTTTGATCCCATTTCAAGGGATTCAAATGAAGACTCACAAATTTTAAAAATCCACTATAGCATACAACATTAAAGTAGAACTATGTGGAAAGTGTTACCATCAGTGTTGTGCCAAAAAATATGAAATACTAAAATAACTGGAATGTATTAGGCAAGGATTAATAAGTATAGTACAGAAGAGTTTTAATACAGTACAGATTTTATGGAGTTTTATAAAATATAACACAATCATAGTTTTCAGTGGAACAGTGTGGTCCTCTGAAATGGCAGATGGGAGTAATAAGAGAATATTCATTCATAAATGAAAATACATTTTCTAGACCTAATAGATTAGTTTTAATTAGCACTACTTCCTAAATGCTTGTACAATGCTTGAAAATTGGAGATGCTATAAAGCATCCTAAATGCTGTGCTAAATATGCATGATGAGATCTAATTTTATATAATCAGATCGAAAATATAAAATTACATTAAATTTTTAATACAAATAGATAATGTTTCCTATATTAAAATCTCCCCTTTCTTGGAAGCACTCATTTAGTTGTATTTTGCTATGAGACGGCATGGAAATTTTGTGCTTCTTAGATCATTTATAACTAATCTCATTAAGACCCAGTTTCCAACCTACCCAAATAATAAAATTTAAAATATTCAAATAATCCTTTTTAATAAGTCAAAGATAATCTTAGGGAAATAGAAAACTAATATGAAAAAATCATGGAAATAAGTTTCCTAAATAGTGGGAATTCATGACTATAATTAGAATCAAGTTACAGCAAAAAAAAATTCAAAGGGGCCTTTGCCCTATCTCTCAATGACACCAGATTTTCTTCACTAAACTGATAAACATCTGCTTGGTAAGCTTGGGAAGTAGGATACTCAACTGATCCAAAGCATTTTTCCTATATACTGTACTTACCTTCTAATGTCATCTAATGAAAATCAGACCAAACATATCCTTACTTGCACTAGTTAGCCATGGCAGAACTTGAACAAAACTATATAGGATAATTCAAATACCACCTTAACCTGAAGTCAGACCATGGAGCATCACCAATCATATTACTGAAATGTTTTGCCTTTTGAATTCATTCTGACCAAACAAAACAATGGAAAGAAATTAGATACAAAGGGCTGGGGCCCTGCCTGCCTGCCTGCCTGCCTGCCTGCCTGCCTGCCTGCCTGCCTGCCTGCCTGCCTGGAGAATAATGCTCCAAAAACAAAACAAAATGGATTTAGCTGTTTCCCAGGTAAAGAAAGATTGACTGAAAATTAAATAGTTTCAGTGAGGGGTTCCACAGAAAAGAAATCCAGGAGAAGAATTTCCAATACAACCACATGGAAGAGGCAGCTGAGCAGCAGCTTTGTAGACTTTCAGTTTTGTGCAAATGCAGGTGTTGTGTTGAATGAGCTCTCTAATACCCACAACCACTCCAGGACATTGCTGACTTTGCAGATCCAGGAGTCTTTGTCCAAAGACCCATCACTTGAGACGATGCTTCACAAATATTTGAAGCTGTTTATATTTGCCAGCTGGGTGTCATCAACAGTGATTTTTGTTCTATGCTCTTGATATTTGGCATAGACTGGTAAAGTATTTCAGTCTTGTTCAGGCTGATGGTCAGGCTGAAGAGCATAGCAGCATCTGAGAATTTGTTCAGCATCAAACTGTAGTCCACTGTCTTTGTGTGCCAGGAATTCATGGTCATCAGCAAAGAGGTTTTCTTGAATGACTGTTTGGAGACACTTTGTCTGTGCATTCAAGTAGCAAAATCAAAGAAAGGCAAATTGGTATCTGAAGTATACTCCCTCCTTCAGACCCTGGACAGCACCTAATAACATGCAAGCAAAGAATAAATTGAACAGGACTGAAATTAGCAAAAACTCCTGTTTTACCCCACTGGAAATGGCAAATACAGCTGACATATCACCATTGTAGAGGGCCTGTTCTGTCATTCCATCATAGAGTAAGTGAATCAACTTCATGAATTTTCTTGGACATCCTTGGAATCTCAGGATGATCCAGAGAGACTCTCTATTCACAGTATTCTTGTTGACCTCCCTGTCAATGAAGACAGAATAAAGAGATTTGCTCTGCTTGATACACTTTTTCTAGACTTGTCTCACAGAAATCATCACATCTGTTATGCTTCGTTCTGATTAAAAATCACACTGGTCTTTGTCACTGGGAGAATGTGGGCAAAATCTTGCTTGAAATGGACAGCAGTGAGCTAACACAGTAGTTTCTTCAGTCTAATATGTTTCCATTATTTTTATAGAGAGACACAATGAGGGTATCACAGAAGTGGCCAGGTGTCTCCTCTGTGAGCCAGATGTCTTCTTTTTTTAATAATATTTTTATTGAAGTTTAATAATACAAAGATAAGAAGCTAATACAAACTAAGAAAAATATATTAAACAAAGAACGTGCAAAGAGAAAAATAAAAAAGGATAAAGGGAAGAATAAGAATATATAAAAGGGGGGGGAAAGAAAAGTTACTTAACACTTTATTGTTTTAACCAAAAATCTCCTCATTCCATATCTTGTTTCTATTGTAACTATTGGCAAATAATAAAACCTCATCTTTCAATCTTAATCAGAAAAATTCCACTAAGAGATATCAGAAATATATGGCATCATTAGAAATATCCTCCATAGTTCTCAAAGTCCAAGCATTGAAAAAAAAAATGAAGACTTGCCCATGAAACATTGCTTGTTCCTACTTTATACTGTCAGCATCTTCAGAGAAAAGAGATGAAAGTAGCCCAGGCAAAATAACAGTCAAGCAAAATTCAATTGAATTGTAGCATGGCACCATACATACATCCTCTTCCTCCAAAGATAATTTGACTTTAATATTTGAGAATTTTTCCTGCAAAATGCCTAACAAATACATAATACTTACCTGCACCCAACTGTGTTCTCCAATAGACTGTAAGCCTATTGAAAGTTTTTTGTCACAATAAAGCACTGTTAGTCCACAGACAAAAAAATGTTGGATAGAGGGGGCATCATTTTTATTCCTAGGCTTTTGAAAATAATTTTATTACATGTTTCTCTGAAGCTAGACATTAATCCACACTTTTCCATTCTTTTTCTTGGTTGTTATATATAAAGTCTTTCAAATTCCCAGTAAGCTAAAGGCCCTTATACATAAGGACTTTGTCCAATTCAAAAGGACCTCTGATGTTCCCAAGATCAATAGAGAGGCAAGCCAATTTATTTCTGGATCTGAAGTGAAACCCACATTGCAAAGAGGGAGGGAAAGGAAGGATTTTTTTTCTTTTAATAGTGAATCCCTGAAAACATTGAAGATAGTCTATTTCTCCATTTTTTTTCAGCTCCTGGAATTCAGTTTTCCTAAAAGTAAAGAAATATTTGAGTCAAGTTCCTGCTTTGTTCATAGATGGGTTCATGTAGGGGTTTTTTGGCAGCAATGTGGAAGTGGTTTGCTTTTCTTTGGGGTTATTGTTATTCTTTTGATTTCTCAGCCTGTGTATCCAAAGGTGTTCACAAGTGACCAGATTGACTGTGGACTCAGACCCACAAGCTCTAGCAAGTTCTTTAAGAGACAGGTTGGTTTCACTTAGCAGTCCCTTGTGTCAGTGGGTAACAATTGTATCACTATATTTTCTTACCCTTTTGAGACAATGGAAAAGATGAGGACATTTCAGTACTCCAATAAAGTAGAAATGGTTGCAATGTAGAAATGCCTTAACAATTAATTCCAATTCCTAAAATTTCAGAAGGATGCTTGCCTAGAATTTACCTCTCCCTTCCCTATCACTGAAGGTTACAGTCATAAAAACATAAGCAGTGCCCTGCTGAACTGGACCTCTGATCATCTAGTCCAGCAATCACTCTTTGTTTTTTATTCTTCACAAGTTGTTTATCCACAACAGCATCTATCTTTTTATTCTATTGCTATTAAGCTTTCTGAGAAGTCATTAATGAGGGACTTTATCAAGGGTATTTTGAAAATCTAAGGGTAGATAATGTCTACTAGTTCATACTTGGCCCCATGTTTATGAACAACCTCAAAAAATGTTCGTTGTTTAGTTGAAATTGTGAAGCCATTTTGGTTACCCTTGAGCAAGACTTGCATCTCCAAATGGTTGATAATTTTATCTTTAATAGCAGTTTCCACAATCTTCCTCAGAGCAGATGTTAAGCTAACAGGTGTATAATTTTCCTGGTTCTCCCCATGAGTCCTTCTTAAAAATTGGAGTTATATTGGCTAACTTCCAATCCTCTAAAGAGGACAAGTGTAGAGACAGGTTGCATATTGCAGTTATGAAGTCCATAATTTGGAGAAGAAGTGTTATATATGAGTTTTGAATGAAATATTGGATAAAAGTTGGTAAATAACCTATATAGCAAAGAATAATAAAACAAATTTCCTAGTCAGAGCATTCTGGAATCCCTGGGAATAGCCATGACAATAGCAAATATAATGTCCTTCTTTCATTCAGAAAATGTGTAAAAAAATAAACTCATCTTTTTAAATATAATATGTTCATTTCATGATTCTTATGTAAACAATTAGTCTGTGGCTCACTGGTTAAAAGCAGTACTGCAGTCTACTCTGCAGACTTTCAGATCAGCAGTTGGCTGATCGAATCCCACCAGCTCCAAGGTTGACTCAGCCTTCCATCCTTCTGAGGTCGCTAAAATGAGTACCCAGATTGTTGGGGGCAATATGCTGACATTGTAAACCGCTTAGAGAGGGTTGCAAGCCCTGATAG
>JANHJO010003557.1:298480-309792 GCA_032468235.1 Pseudoxyrhopus heterurus | reverse complement strand
CAGGAAGGCCTGGAGGAACGTTGTCCATGGGGTCGCAATGGGTCGGACACGACTTTGCAACTAACAACAACAACAACAAAGAGTGATGCCACCAAATGGGAAAGAATGATCCAATTTGGCTACAATATTGCGTTTCCAGTAGTTTTAAGAAAATGAATTGTCTATTTTAGCAATCAGTACTAGAATAACACACAATCAGCAGAACATATTATACTAATTTTCTCTAATACTAATGGTAAAATTGATATTTTTTCCATTGATATTCCCATTGTAGCATATTAGTGGTGTATTCAGTTTCTGTATTATACAGTGCTTAGTTTATTCACTTTCTGAATCCTCCCTCACCAGCTCTATAGATAAATCCCAATAAATTAGCTGAGTTTTGTGTGATTAGGTTTTTTTTTAATTCAGTCAAATCTCTTAGTGCGCTACCTTGCTTTTGTAATTCATTTAGGAACATATAACTGATCAGTAGATATTGAACCCAATGATAAGGCTGAATATTCTGAAGAGAATTTCGGAGGACTTCAATTTTGTTTTATTAATAAGTAAATCTTGCAATCTGTATGAATTATTATCCCTGCTCTGGTAAAATTGAATGTTCTCCTTCATAAAGTTAGATATTTCATATTGGAGCAAGATCTGGACTCTTATCTGATTCCTTTTTTTTTTTTTAATTCTAAAATGTTGCTGCTTTCATTTGTTTCTCTGTCTCCAAAACCCACTTTCCTTATAAGTTAATTTTTTTCACAGATAATTTTTGAAGCCGCATAACACTTTAAATTCTTTATAGTATAGCATTATCTGCTATTAAAAATGTGCTTAAAAAGTGTAATGTACATCAAATAATGAAAAAGTTATCTTTCTCGATTTAACCAACATCTGGCAAACAAAGAGGACCTATCTATATTAATTTTGTAATCAATAAAGGCTCTTGAGAATCTCAAATAACTAAGTGCGTACTTTCTCTGTGTGGGGATTTCATATTATTTAAAATAATTATACTGTTAATATTGATATTACAGTGGAGTCAGCATTCTTTGAGAGATAATTACCAGAAGAGCAACAGTGTTGAAGATTGCACCAGTTGTAGGCTTCACACTCAGTCCTATGAAGCCTTTTCAAACATTAGAATCCTGAAGTTCTAAGCCAATTCAACAAGATGCCCAAGTAGCTGAGATCTGATGTGCACTGGCCTTTAATACTAATAAGAATCTGATATAATTGATCTGAGAGCCAATTAAGCATCTGATTCCCAAGGATGTTACCGAGAGTTAACTGAGAGGGGCTTTGGGGGAAAGTAGAATACAAGAAAGAAATAGCTGGAGAAAGAAACAATCCATCCAAGAAAAGCAAGGCAAGAAAAGCAAATCCTGTGTGAGTTTAGATAACCAGTAGGAAACCAGGGTTGTTTGGATGCAGATAAACTTGCCAAACAGTAAATCCAGAGAAGAGAGCACCCAGATATTTCTGGGCTGTGATTGAGAGGCAGAGGAAATCTCTGGGCATGTCAGATTCCTTTTGTGAGGCAGCAAACTTAGTGTATCACAGTATTTTTTAACTAAAGACCTTAGAAAACAAGTATGTTTTTTGTAATGAGGTACATCTATCACTGTTTATATTAAATGAAAGTATTGAAATAAAACATACCTTATTAATAACTAAAACATATTTTAGTAAAATAATTGTTATAGCTAAGACATTGATTCTAAATTTTAATGGAATTATGTTTGCACATTGGAACATATCTGATCCATCCCTGGACTAAGATTTGTAAACAAAGGTTTAAATCAAATGTTATACCGTACTTAGTCTTGACTATAGTGACAACAAAGTAGAATAATCATGTTGAAGGAAGAAAACATTAAAACTAGCTCCTTGAAAGTACTTGCAAAATATCTTCAGATTTTGGAAACTATTTCATTTTGTAAGGAAATCAATTAAAAAACATCAGGCGGAGCAGAAATTTAATCTTTATTTCAAACATAAATTGGTACACATCCCATCAGCCCATCTCTTTTTTTCTATTTCATCCTTAGTATTTATAATAGTAAACAAGACAATGTATGCAAATATCCAAGGTTTACCATTAAAAAAATATTATACCATTCTTATACCTACATTCATAAATATAACTTCCAGGGTTTTAAAAATGTATCTTTTTGATCTCTGGCTTATATTTTCTGAGGAAAGGGTTAGAGGCAACAAATATTAAAGAAGTGTGCTTTCCCCTCCTAGGATTGTTAGAGCTTTATGTATATTTGCAGGATCTTGGCTCAAAAATAATAGTAATAATGTAATCTTTATTTCTGCAATACTGTACTTGTTAAAAAAAAGAAATTGGATTATATATCAGCCAAGACATTTTACTTTTGTATAAAGTCAACATGTTCTTAATTAAATAACTGTTCAATGGAAACATTGTGATTTTTTTTTCCTAATTTGATATCTTCTAAACCTATATAATTTGTCTGCTCTCACAGATTTAAGAGTTATAAATGTAATAAATTATGATGGTTGGTCACAAAGCCAAATGTTTAGGATGGATTTGGCATTTTTATCCATATTGTTTTGCTGTTATTTTCAAAGGGAGCCAAGGCAAATATGCATTCATCTCTCTCTCAGCCCTCTATGTAATCGAAGTGTCGTAGGAGTAGAAGGGAATGGAGATGGTCATTCTAGGCATGGAGCAGTTGTATTATGGCTCTCCTCTTTTTTATGTCTTATACTCCCTTCTTTCTTTTGAGAAGAAGAAATATCACAGGCTGTAAATGTGCTTCTGCTGCATTTTATGACTCTTATTTATGGCAACAATAGCAAAAATGGTTTGGGATGCAGCATGGACTATACAGTGAATTGACCCTTCTATGAGATGGTTTAGATCATTTTCCCAAGCAGATAGCAAGAAATTCAGTAAGTCTGCCAAACCTTTATACAGCAACAGAATACCAAGGGTTACAGTTTTTAAAGAGGTTATGCCTTCTCCAGGAAACCAAGAGTTATGGCTATAATTCTTTCTCCTGTTCTCTGTGAATGGCCTATGTTAAGCTTAGAAGGATATCCATCTCTATATGAAAGAAATAGGAGAAAGAAAGCTCTCAAGATTTTACAAGCAAGTAGAATTTTAGGATTTCAAAAATCATTTGTGTAATAATGTGCTCAAAATTTCATATTAAGACAATAAATTTACAATATAGTCTGTAAACTTTTGACTTTTTACAAATCCTTATCAACTAAGATAGTTCTCCAAGTAAATAGTAATATTATTGATTCATGCAGTGCCTAGTGTTAAATTGCTTTTTTAAGTTGCCTAAAAAAGAATATCTTTTATCAGGAATCCAGAATATCCTCATAGTGTAGCTATAGAGGGTGATATATGAAATAATATCTTCATTAACAGTACCTAGTGAATTAATAGGGTGTAGTTTGAAACTTGAAACCCAGCAAATAATCACTTTTTTATTCTGGAGTTCTTATATGAAATATCAAATAAAATATTACAAATATTAAAATTTCATAAAACATAAAATATAACTTAGAAATGTGGCTTATCAGATATTCAGTATGGATTTTGTGTGTGTTTGCAAAGATATAACAGTAATCATATTTTTTTAAGGGCTTCCATGCAAGACAAAGGAATGAAGCTTACCTTGGTATCCGACAAAGAAAAAAAGATTGGCATGACAGAGAAGCTATAAAGAACGATTTGCAGAAAACAGGTCTGTATAACGCACTCAATCTTAACTCATGAAGGCAACAAAATAGTACTAAACGCAGCATGCTAGTAGATATGTTCATGTAACTCAAAAGAAATTACCATTGTTACACTTTAAAAAAAATCAGCAAGTCTTCAGCAAGTTAGTAGCCCAGAATAGAAATTGAACAAGACTTCCCTCAGGTCCTAATGCCTTATGTCACTGACCACAGACGAAACCCCCACAGAGCCTTGTTTGTTCCAGAAGACAGGAAAAATGCCAAACCAAGATTCTCATTGTTTCCAAGTTTTAGAAATAACAGCAAAAAGCATGGCATAGGACCCTAGGAAGCCATTTCTGTATCTGCTTTTGTTAGTGCCGTCCCATGTCTAACTAGTTGAATGGAAATGCAGGCATAGTGGACAAGGTAGCAGGAAAAGAAAAATCTGTAAGTCATACTTGCCAGTGCTGACATAAGGAAGGAGTGTTTCTTTGAAGGCTTAAGTGCCCAGTATGCCACTGTATAAGTTTATACATAACATTTGAAAGAAAGAGAGGAAATGGTAAGCACTGTTAAGCAAAACATTGATAAGCAAATATTTCAAAACAATTTGTAACAAACCAACATGTGTCCCTCGTATCTCCATCTTTCAACAAATAAAAACAGTGTGGAAATGCACCAGCCATGCCAGCAGTAAATACTAGTAGTAACAATTCTAGATTTGACTCTAGTACTAGAAAAGAGACGGGTGATTAAAAAGGATAAAAAATATGAGTGCAGCTACAGTAGCCATGACAAAAGCACTATTTTAGTCTGAAAGTATAATATATAAAACAATCGTATCCAATTTAGTTGTGTTGGTTTTAATACAAATGTATTTAGTGATAAAGAAAAAAAAGTTGGCTGGTGCATTAGACAACATAGAGTAAAACGATTCCCCTTTAGTTTTTTTTTAAATAAATAATTGGTCTTTTATGTGTTATAGCAGGAAAGCAAACAAATGAATGACGTTTCAATATTATAGTAGAAATTAAAAATGCATGATCATTTGTACATCAAAATGGAGAGGAGAGAAGGAATTTCACGAACATGGTAAATGGTGCCTTTTTCTGGAATAGTATCTCCAGGAGGTTTGAATAGCTATATTTTAAATATGCCTTGAAAATCTGACTTTTTCTCCAGGTTCTAGGTGAGGGTGGGGTGGTGCATCCATGTGTTTGGCATGTTTGTGGTGTGTCTTTTTGTCAAGCTGTAGCTATTTTTTGAATTGATTTATTACCACCCAGAATCACTATGAGTTGAGCAGCCTTATAAATTTAAATTACAAATTATAAGGCATGTTGATTCATCATGACAAAAATCTAACAAATCTATTGTGACCTTTTTCAAAAGGAGAAAATTACCTAGATGTCTCTTTTTAGCATTATCCAATATTCATAAACTGTATAATCTGCTTCTTAACTAGGGAGTTTAACAATTTGGGGCGTATTATTAAGAAATCTCAGCTGCAGTCCTAGAATATAGCATAACAGATATTGCCTAGAGCTGTGACGAATGAGAAGGCTGATAAAAGGGCTTCTTGAATTTTGAACGTGGATGAAATTATTGGTCTGTTAAATTTCTGCAGTTAAGTTGTGGAATGTTTTAAGATTACTCCTTGCTTTGGTTATCTCTGCAGGAAGTGGAGAACAAGGAAAACCATATCCTATGACTGATGCTGAGCAAGTGGACCAGGCATACAGGGAAAATGGTTTTAATATTTTTGTGAGTGATAAAATTTCTTTAAACCGTTCTCTACCAGATATACGACATCCAAAGTAAGTATAGCATTTTCTTATGGTTGAAAGTATGAGTTTTCTTATTTCTATAATTTATTTTCCTGCATTTTCCCTTAAATGCCATTCCAGCTAACATCAACATTTTTGTTGTCAAATTGAGTTTCAGCTGATGTATTAAATATGATATCTAGTAGCATGACAACTAGGGTTATGCTAAAAAAAATTTTTAATTTAAACAGTTTCATGTTTGAAACAACCTATTTGTATTTGAAACATTCTATTTTAAGTGTGAAACAAACATGTTTTACTTGAAACACTCTTTTAAGATAAAAACAATCTCAGAATATTCAAAACAGCCTGTTCCATATTTGAGATGGAGCAATTTGCAGTCAGTATGGGGTATTTCAGATATGAAAAATTTTGCACATTGCTGTTAGTGGGTAAAATTCAATAACACAAAATATTGTGTAATATACACCAATTTCCATAGTTATCAATTATTCTTTATGAATTGAAATAATATGCTGTTAGTTAACTGGGTGTTTAATATTTACGTGAGATAATAGAAGTGATTTCTTTAGGTGCTGGTGCAGTGGTAACATTTTATAAATACTGATCAAGATGGTAATTCTCTTCATCTTTAAGCTGCAATAGCAAGCTATATCTGGAACAACTTCCCAACACCAGTATAATAATCCCGTTCCACAATGAAGGATGGTCCTCACTTCTTCGAACAGTGCACAGTGTTCTCAATCGTTCTCCTCCTGAACTGATAGCTGAAATTGTGTTGGTGGATGATTTCAGTGATAGAGGTACATCCAATGTATAATATATTTGCTGATACGTTCATGACTCAGCCAAGACAATGGTATATATTGGATTATTTTGCACATACAATACATAAAATACATTTTAATGTTGGGCTTTTAAGTACTTCCTCTGTTGTTTTTTTAAAATAATGTATCTTATGTGCCACACCTATTCGTTTTTTAATGCTAAGGAAAACATTTACTTGAGTTAAAACTTTTTTAAAAAGAGTGGCAGAATTAGATAAGACAGATGAACCATGCAGAATCAAAAATTCTGAATTAGATAATTATGTGTGTTTTAATGGACAGATGTGCATTATTGAATTATATATTGTAATTTAACATAGTAAATAGTTTTTCTAATTTTGAGTAGTATTGTTTAAGAATCCCATTGGATCAGGACAAGTACACATGTAGCCCATGTTCTATGTCATGTGGCAGGCAGAATGTTGACAAGCATGGACAGAAGAATTATACTCCTTTTCCTCTATTACTCATATTCAAGGTAGCAGCTCATATTCAAGGTAGACCTTCATGAGCATAGAAGTAGCAAACAACCATTAAGATCAGTAGTCATTAATAGCCCAATTCTCCATACATTTATTCAGTTCTCTTTCTAATTGTATAGTATCATATTCCAAAGATTAATTGTGTATCATTTGTGGATGTATGTATAAAAGGCACCTTCTTTTACTATTTCTCCAATTTAGTTTTAATAAATAATCCCACTTTTAACAATGTAAGAGAAGGAGAAAATTCCCTATCTCTTGTCCATATGATGCATATTTTAATATACTGTACATTTGTCTCCCCTTACTCACCTTTACTCCGAATTAAAAAGCCATAATCACTGTGGTCTTTCCTCCTAGATAACTGCTGAAGTCCTCTAACTGTTTTGATTACATTTTCTAAACCTTTCCCAATACCACATTAATCTTTTTGAGATATGGTGGACCAAACTCTACATAGCATTCCACAGTCTGGAATATATGATTGATATAGGGGCAAAACTATATCGGCTTTTTTATTTCCTGTTCCTTTCGTAAATGATTTCAAGCTTAGAATTTATATCTTTACAGCTACTGTGCAGTGAAGTGACATTTTCATTGAACTGTCCATCATGATTCCAAAATCCCTTTCTTGTTCAATCACTAACAGTTCAGATCCCATTAATATATGTGAAGCATTTGGTTTCTGGGACACTTTGCATTACTTTGCATTTGCTTGCACCGAAATATGCACAGCTTACACCTAGGGGAGTTACAAAAACACATGTAAGTTTTTAATGGCTATTTACATAATAATCTCTAAGACTCCCAGAGCTGTTAAAGGAATTGATAATATATATTTTACAAAATAATAATTAACTTTTGATGCCCTCATCCATATTGGAAAGACCCTTTTAGAATTCTTTGAACTCTCTTTGATTTTATTGTCCTAAACAGTTTGGCATCAAATGTTTTCTTCTTGCCCATACTATTTATGAACAAATTAAATAGTCCTTGTCCCGACACAACCCTACTTTGAGATTATCCTCAATTTGACATTTGTGTCAGCTCTTTCTTGTTCTATAGCCTATTTTCAAACCAAAAAATGTTTGCTCTCTTACTCAATTGCTGCTGAAATTGTTTAGAAGTGTTTGGTGAGAAATCTTATCAAACAATTTGGAAGTACAAATACACATTATTATAAGATCACTTCTGCCTTTATGCTTTCTAATAATCGTAAAAATGACAACATGCTTAGTGGCACAAGCCTTACCCTTAAGAAGATTATTTGATTGCAGGTAGACCTCTGTTAGGAATAAGATCGGATTGCCTAACTATGTGTGTAGAAATAATATATTAAGATAACATTGTAAATGTTACGATCAGTTGCTTAATGAATGCTTGAAGTTACAATAGACCCCCTAAAAGGCACTTGCAACCCAGTTCCAAAGGTTGGGGTTCCCCATAGTCAAGTTACTGCATTTTGGGCACTCAGCAAATGGCCTACATTTATTACCATTTGCAGCATCCCACAGTCACATGACCGCATTATACAGCATTTTTGCCCAAACTGGCATTTAATTCCAATTTCCCTGTAAAAGCATTCCGTAGCGAATAACTGCTTAATGGTCATGGTGTTTGCTTAACAAACACTGCAAAAAGTCATCAGATTGACTTGGGCACATGACCCGTTTTTTGACTGCCATGACTTGCCTGCCTGCCTCAATTACGGCCAGAGGTTGAGGACTACCTGTATTTTCTCAGCTGCTGTTCAGCTTCTAAAGCTGAGGTAGAACCCCCTTTTTAAACTTCATAGTTTCATTTTTAATGCATCTTTTATCTTCATTTTGTTCCATGCAGAGCATCTCAAAAAGCACTTGGAGGATTATATGTCCCATTTTCCGAAAGTTAGGATTCTTCGAACTAAGAAGAGAGAAGGGCTAATAAGAACTCGAATGCTCGGAGCTTCTGCAGCAGTAGGAGATGTTATTACCTTCTTAGATTCCCACTGTGAAGCAAATGTGAACTGGTTGCCACCCCTTCTAGGTAAGAATCCCATTTGAAATGCATTTCTGAATGACCAATTTCAGATGCGCTGCCTTTCTGAACAACCAGAGTCTGACACAATCCAAGCCTTCTGGTGGTAGAATAAGATTTCATTGAATTAACATTAGATTATCCACATACTTATTAGTATTCTAGCATTCAAATTACTATGTTTTTTCCCAATTCAGGGGATAGGGAATATCATGATAATCAATTATTTCTTTTGCCCTCAGTTGAAGGGTGCTCTTCAATCACATCTCATTTTCACAATTATTTATTTGATTTACAGTATATAGCCAAAATAAAAAAATAAAACAACCATACAAACAGTGCAAACATTAAAACACTTAAATGATTAAAATCCATACAGTACAATCACCAGGAGAGAGGAACAGTACATCCCTATTATGGGCTTCACACCCCTCACTAATCCCCAGACCAGATGGCAAAGCTAAATCATCAGATCCTTCCTGAAGGCCATCCAGATCAGGGCCAACCTGACCTCAGGGGGAATGTTTCTTAAGGCGGTCCGGCAGCAGAAATGTTCCTCCTCCAGGGTCACACCAGATGAGATTTTCTAATGGGTGAAACCTACAACAATCTCCTGCTGGACCTGATGTCACTGGGGAGAGGCAGTCCCTTGAATAATTTGGCCCCATGCCATGTAGGGCTTTATAAGTTACAAAGTTAATATCTAAGTTATATCATTACATTACTATGTATTATATTGATATTTATAATACAATATTAAGTTACACTACATTGTAAGCTATAAAGCTTAGAAAGCACCTTGAATTGGACTGGGAAACAAATAGATAATCAATTCAACTCATAGAGCAGAGGCGTAATGTGTGTAAGTTTAGGTGTACACATAATTTGCTCATTCCATGGCATTTTGCTTCCAAATACTCTTCAAGAATAGCCCCATGTGAAGCACATTATAGTGATCCATGTGGGAGGTGACCAAAGTATGAGTGAGGGAGCATAGAGGGTGCAAGGGAGGATTGAGGAGGGTGCAAGGGAATGTGCAAGAAGCGCCATATGGGTCGAGGATGTATGAGGATACAAGAGGATGCATGACAAACACTGGATGGGTTGGGAAGGGCATGCAAGGTTGCAAGAGAGATACGGTGAGGGTTGAAGAATGCACAGGGTCAGTGAGTAGCCAGTGGAAACACAGAGGAGGTGAGGAAGGGGACACAGGTCAGGGACACTTATTCTAGTAACTTGCAACCTTTCTGCTGGCCTCCTCATTGACTTTCTGGGGAAGCCAGAAGGGAAGGTTGCAAATGGTGATCTTATGATTGTGGGTGCTTGGCAACTGGTGCTAAGTGCGAATGAGTTGCCAAGCACTCACATTCTCAGTTAACCATCTGCAAACCTTGTTTAATGACAGCAATGGGAACTGACAGAATTGTTGCACAAAGCAATGCAAGCCTGTGATGTTGTGCTTTATAGCCGCATTGCTTAGTGATAAAAATTTCAGTCCCAATCAGCATCATTAACCAAGGACTGTCTGTATTTTTTTTCTAAGATTCTTTTTTATGTTCTTCTGTAAGTGTGTTATGTTGTTACAAATGAAAGTATAAAGTACAACTTTTTTTATTCCCCAGACCGCATTGCTCGAAATCGCAAAACTATTGTTTGTCCAATGATTGATGTTATTGATCATGACCATTTTGGCTATGAAACACAAGCTGGAGATGCAATGCGAGGAGCATTTGACTGGGAAATGTATTATAAGCGAATCCCAATTCCTCCTGAATTACAGAAACCTGATCCCAGTGACCCTTTTGAGTAAGTTCATGAGACAAAGTGAATACTTGCTTAACAAGCTAAGAGGCTGTAGGTTTTCAGATAGATATAATTGCTAGATATTCTTTCTTCTCTCTCCCCTAAAAAAGAAATCAACAAAGATAAAAAATGAAGGTCAATCACAAATAGACAAACTAAATCATATAATTATATCATAGACTTTGAAAAAACATCCCTTCCAGTTATCAAAATCATGTTTTCACATTGGTTTCTCTTTGTTTCTATACAGTTGACACAAAAGTCTTGTATCAGAAGTGGTCTCTGTCTCTAAAAACATTGTTTCTGTTGGTGTTCCCTCAATTATTGGGAATACTCAATACTGTCACTGTCATTATTCCTTCTGCTATAGTCAAGCATGTACTCCAGTCAAGAACATACTATCAAGAATGTACATTTGTGATGGGTGACGTTGTAGTATTCTGCCTGGTTTTCAGGTACAGATACTTACAGCAACAATTCTTCTAATTCCCTTGATTTGAGTTCTATCTCTACAGCTATAGTCTGTGTCCTTGTAAGAGGGAAATTTTGAAAAATAAAGGTCTAATATTTCTTGCTGAGTACAAGATTACACAGCTACTATCCAAAATATTAAAATACAGTGATCTCAATTCCCATGTAGAGATAGTCCTTCCTTAACAAACACAACAGAGCTCCCTGGAAATTTTGTCATATAGTAGTCA
>JANHJO010003557.1:272370-282591 GCA_032468235.1 Pseudoxyrhopus heterurus | reverse complement strand
AGCTTGAATTAAAGAGTTCTATAGAGCGCATACAAACTTACGTGCGCACCGGACTTCTGCTTTATATATATAGATTAGGCATCCTTCCCAATACCTAGTTGGCTCAAACTATGAGATGGGCGGCATATAAACTTTAACCGGAGTCCTTCGGGAGTGGGGCGGCACATAAATTTTAACAATAAATAAATAAATAAATAATAGGGTTGTGCTAAAACTGTTTACATCTTCATCTATGCTTGAATACTTTTTCACAGTGGTATTTGTTTTAGTCATCTTCAGGATCTGATAGCTTCTATACCAGAAATGTGAATAGTACAACAAAATCTGTTCAGCGGTTGCTATTTATTGATATTGTCAGGCCATTTTCTGATCATATTGTTCTAGATAAAAATAATGATGAAGTCAAGTACTGTAGTACTTGTAGTACTTGACTTATGAGCATTCATTTAACTGACAATTCAAAGTTATGAGAGAACCAGAAAAAGTGATTTACAACCTGTCCTCAAAATTATGACACACCACCCTCTGTGGTCACATGATTGAATCTGAATGCTTGGCAATCACATTTACAACAGTTGCAGGATCTTGTGATCACATGACTGTGATTTGCAGCCTTCCCAGCTCACTTCGACAAGGGAAGTCAATTGGGGAAACTGGATTTGCTGAACAACTGTGTGATTCACTTCAGTGACCATGTGATTCACTTAACAACTGTGGTAATTTGCTTAATAATTGTTATAAAAATGGCTAGAAAATCTGGTTCAGACATGTGATTTGCTTAAGAACCATATTGCTTTGCAACCAGAATTCCAGTCCCGACTGTCGTAAGTCAAAGGCTGTCTATAGAAGATTAGTAGCCCATACATTATTTCCTTTTACCTTGCACACAGTAAATTCATTGGTTTGATTAAGTTTCTATTTTGATCTTCATTTTTCTTATAGATCTGCAATATAAAAATATTCACACCTGGGGGGAAATGTTTGATAGAACTATTCACAGAGTGCTGACATTGATATAAAAATTGCTAGTTTGATGTAATTTAAACTAGCATAAAGAGTAATTTCTCCTTTAATATGTAACAAAATCAACATTTCTGGCTGAAGAGCTGCACAAAGTTTCTGTGTCTTGGATTATTTTTAGTGCAGCCTGGTACTATGCCTCTCATTTATTTCAATTATGCCACTAATTGTTTAGAATTCTAGGCATCCTATTTCTAAATGTCCTTAACATGCTCAAAGTACATAGACTTTTTCCAGAAGTTGTAGTATCTTGGTGAACAATCAGTGAACTAGATTTTAAATAAATATTGCTAAAGATTTTTAAATACTCTGAATTCATAACTGATCTTAAAAGAAGCAAACAAGTCTTCCCCAAGTAACGGATTTATTTTACCTTCCTATAGTGACTTCCTACAGGTGCTTTTCTCCCAGCTAGGTTTAATCTCAGCTGGGCTCCAACATAGGAAGTGGAGCCTCCAAGGAAATATATTACAGGCAGTATAAAAGATAAGTTGATTTTGTTTTTTTGTTTTTTAACAGAATGCCTCTTTTGCTCTTAAATTAAAATATAAGAGTACATAAATGCTTTAAATTAAGAGACACTGCTGTAGTTGTGTTTGGATAGTTAAAAACAAGTTTTACACAAACTTTATCATCCTTAAATATCATTTTAGATCAATATAACCATTTTTAAAAACAGTCCAATTTGAAGTCTACTTGCAATGGGGGTTTTGAACTACATTCTGTTCTAAGCTCTCCAATAGATTTGTCAGCAATTAGAGATACCTTCACATTCTAGTAGGTAAGGTTTTAATTTGAACAAATTTAAAAGCATACAAACATGTTGTGGTAGGTAGAATTTTTTTTATTATGAAGAAAATTATATGCACTAAGTTCATAACATTACATTATACGTAACCAAAGTAAGTATAACATTAGCTCTTCCAACAATACTATTAAGCAGCTAAAGATTTAAGGGGAAAGAAGCAGGAAAAATGCAGCTCATATGTAGAAAGTCTTCAGCTATTCTTAAACAGTTTCCCTCTTTGTAATGCATGCTTAACAGTTTCTTTTAAATTGGATGTTGCCACAAATTGTGTATTTATTTTGTGCATCTTGGGACAATGTCTTAAGTTGGGAGAGATCAAGGATGTCTAGCACTTTAATGTAGTATCACTGATTAACTGGAAATCATTTGGATGTCAAGTTTAGTATTTTTATGAATTGAATGGTCTTTCTTTTATAATATATTTAAAATAAATTTTTATTGTGTCCTTTTTCTGAAAACTTGTATAAGTATTCTGTTTTGTAACAGCCAAAGCATTTGTAAAGAGAGGCGTGATCAATTACATGAAATAATATAAGTAATTCTCGCTTAACTTGAATTTACAATAGTGGTAGTTACAATCTTGCAACTCTCCGGTGGTCATGTGATTGCAATCCAAGTACTTGGCAAATGGCTCCAATTTCTTATTGTTGCAGCATCCCCTTGTCACACGATTGCAATTTCCAACTTCTCTACCAGTTCCTGCAAACAAAATCAATGGGGAAGCAGCAAAATGTCAGAAGTAACAATCACATGAGATCCTCTTAACAATCTGCAGTGATTTATGTAACGATGGCAATTGGGGAACTGCCCGGGGTTGCTGTTGCTTATAAATGGTCATATGACATTGCACTTTATGACCTCATCACCTAGCAACAGAAATTCTCCCAATTACTAGTATTAAGTGAGGACTTACCAATATTATAGATAAACCAAAATGCCATTTGGTCATGTTGTATTGTCATCTTTAACTTGTAATACCTATTGACCATCACCTTTATATTACATTTTTGTAAGAAATATTTGTCAAATGCTTATTTCTGTGAATTTTTTTTACAGAAAATCTTGAACATGAAAAGTAAGTTGTCCATAATCATACCTCTTTATCTTACTAGGCAATCATGATAAATGTTTACTATTGGAGAGAAAAAATAAAATCTTAGAGATCTCTTTAAAAAAGCTCGTTAGTGGAATGTTGGGCTGAACGATTTTTATAAATTTTTAAAAAGTGTTTTTGACAGTTCCTCCCTAATACTTCTCAAGCCTCTTCTCTTAGTATAGAACACAACATGTTTGCATACATTTTCATATTTTAAATTTCCATAAAATATAAATACTCAAACATTTGCTTCTAACTGGTATGGTTTTATAGGGCGGATGAAAAAGGGAATGTGGTGATAAGCATGTTAGAATAGAATTGGCATGATTTAAGTTTATTCTTTTAAGTCCTAAGCTATACTGTGTGACCATGAACCAAAATCATTTTAAACTATATTATGTTACTGAGTTTGGATGCATTCCCTTAGATATCAGAGGAAAGTTGAGATGCAATATAAAGTACTAAATCTGAAGGAGCAATAAGCAGTTATAAGAGCAATAAATGTTAAAAGATGAACAATGGCATGGGGTAGCTCAATTTATTTCCCATCTTTTAAAGCCTAGCAGGGAATAATGTTTTGGATGTTTGAGTCAAAAGACTTCAAAGTAAAAGGATTATAAAAGTGTCAATGTTACAGTTTAGAAATGAGTATAGAAGACTCTCCTGAAATAATCTGTCTATTGAATATTTCTATAAACTCACTAGTATAGCTAAAGACAACATTTAAACATGAATGACAATAGCTAAAGAAGTGAGAAAAGGCTGTCTAGAGTTACATTGGAAAAAAATCTGGAATGAGAGAAGGAAAATCCAGATGTATTCATGACATACTTGAAGGTTAAATTAACCATGGTTTATGCAATTAACCCAGTTTTATGGGTGTGCACAAAACTAGAATCAGGGATTTGGTTCATGCAACTTGCTAACTAAAATGCAATTGGCTAGTTTATGGATATTGTTTGAACAACTAAAAGCAGCTTCAAATATAATGCATTACAGTAGGTACTGGTATAATTAAAACATGACTAGTTGGTGGTAAAGTCATTCCTAGCTTCTAGACAACATTTTAATATTCTACAGTATTATTTTTATAATTGATAAAAGATATACAATTATCTCCTGCCTCTAATGATGTCTTGAACTGGTAAATATCTAGTCAAAAGATCCATGACTAGAGTACAATTGACTGATATCACTGTTCTGGAGCCTGTAGGTTTTAGAATGTAAAGGAAAAAAGACAACCTTTACATGCTGGAAGCCTGCAGTAGTTGCCAGCATGTTTGCAAGTAGGTGGTCATTTCAGCACGTACAAAGGAAACAAAGATCTCTACAGAAGAATTACTCCAAGAACAAAACCACCCTGCACCCACTACTTTTAATTCTGCCAGACAGTTGCTCAATAATTGCTGGCTTCCTGCAATATTGAGGTGGATCACTGATAGAAAAATCAGTTGGGGGGGGGGTGTTTCATCCCAGCAATCTCACAGAAGTTAACTAGTTTCTCATTACTATTTGCAGCAAGTCCTAATACTTTACATACATTCACTTCCCTCTCTATACAGAGAAAAATAAAGGGGAGGTAATATTAACCAGAAGGTTAATGCTCTTTTTCTTGATAGTATTGCTTTAATTTTTGAAGTAATAACTCTTAAAAATTCCTTTTCCTCCTCTCAGAAGTCCAAGCTTTTTTAAACTTATAACAACAGTATAAAGAAAAGTTGTATTTAATATCTAGTGCTGGTGTAAGTTTAAGATTTGTATTAAGATCATTTTTGTTATAGTGTAGATTTGCTGTGTTTGGGCCATTTGAAGCTTTTTTATCATTAAAGATAATTTATCTTAAACAGAATTAGGCCCTTACATATCATCCTTAATGGAAATATTAAAACAGAGATAGAAAAGAATAAATGTTTTAATTGTCCATTTTCTTTTTTTCCCATTCAATCATGTCTGATTCTTAAGAGACTGCCTGGACAAGTTCCTGTGGTTTTCTTGGCAAGGTTTCAGAAGTGGTCTGCTATTGCCTGCTTTCTGAGAGAAAGTGACTGGGCTAAGGTCACACAGTTGGCTTTGTGCCCAAGGCAGAACTAGAATTTACAGTCTCCTGGTTTCTAGCTTGGTGCCTTAATCCCTAAATCAAATTGGCTCTCCATTTGGGGTGGGATGGGGTGTTGGTACAATTATCTGAATTATTAATCTAATAGTTTTTTCATACAACAGGACGTCCTTGCTTTTGGTGAAGATGTCTGGATACTGCTAAGATGGCAGCATTTCTTTAAATGAGATACTCAGGCTGCTTTGTTTCAAATGTCACATCATTCTTATAAGTGGTTAATTTGGTCATATTCCTTATGGGTGCATGAAAAATAATTATGTTGGCTTGTGATTTTATGTTTCACATCATAAACTGTAATGTAGCACTTCCAAGCTTATTAGAACAATAAATGGATCCTTGGGTAGTAATCCAGCAGTTATATATTATAGGTCATCCTAACATCTATTCCTATCCTGAAATACAAGAACAAGGATGAAAAGATGCTTTGAATTAGGCATAGGTGCACATGCTGTAACTCTCTCCTTATGAAGCAGTGTCATGTTGGGGGATGGGGGGGATTCCTTGTTGTACCACATTTGTTCTGGAAAATACATAAGATCACACTGATGTGTCAAGATACTTTGAGACAGACATGAGCAGGCTTTCTGGTGCTTCATATCCCTGCACATGCATATTATGTGCCCATTCCTGGTTGGAAAGGATTGATATCCACTAAAGGTGTTTTGCAAGACAAATTCACTCCTATCTCAATAACGCAAGTCCAAATAACGTAAACAGTGTTTGCTGGGTCCACTTTTATAAAGTCAGGACAATAGTGTGGGAAGGGAGCACATATGGGGCCAAGAAAGGTGTAGTGTTTTGACATGGATGATCTAGCTTTCTTGCATTTGACAAGGTAAAAAGCACAACTCCTGAACCGATTCAAAAAACTTCAAATTCACCAAATATCAGGTAGAGCTGTAGGCTTTTGAATAGCTGTATGCAGCTTTCTTTGCTGGAAGGAATGGGATAGAAAGATGGCAGAAAACAGTGCTCAGGGTCAGAGAGAGACAGAATGCTCACCAGTTTGGAATGGCTAAGGAATGCCAAACTTCCATTCAATTTTACACATTTTGGTTTTTTTAATAAATTGTATTAATTTTCTATTAATTACATTTGTTAGTGCTTAATAAATATTGTGTCATCTGGGTATTTAATTTGCTTAACAATACAGTTTCCATTCTTACTCTCCACCCCTTTTCTCCAACCTCTGGTAAAATAAGTTCCATGTTTGATAATATTCTGTCTTCTTTCTGTTTGATTTTCAATGTAAGTCTATCCATTTCTGCAGTCTAGTATCTTAATTATCTCTTCATCTTGTGGTGAAAATTTTACACATTTTGAAAGGATTTGGGCTGCTGTTAGCTTAAGAGGACAAACAAAGATAGAACAGCAAAGGATGACCTAAGGCTGCCTCATACTTGTGCTGAAAGATGAAGACAATATTATGTGGAAGCCAGAGGTGGCCAAGATACATATGTGGCAGTATTACTAGCAATATATAGAGGCGTTTCCAGATGAACAGCTGCTAGTTTTGCATAAAGCATGAGTATCCAACCTTTTGGCTTGCCTGGGCCACCATGAAGAACAAGAATTGTTTTGGGCTGCATATAAAATGTATAATGTGATAATATATGGGTTATATGTGTGTTATATATAGGTATATTAATATATGTCATAAAAAGTGAGGTCTAGTGATTAAGGTACCAGGCTAGAAACAACAGACCATAAATATAAGTCCTGCCTTAGCCAGGAAAGCCAACTGGTGACTTTGGGCCAGTCACTCTCTCTCTCAGCCAACCTACTTCACAGGACTGCTGTTGTAGGGAAAATGAGAGGAGGATGGTGTGCTAGATATGTTCAGTGCCTTGAGTTATTTGTAAAAATAATAAAGTCAAGTGCAAATAAATAAATGTTACAATATTCTGGGTCTCATTGCTATCCAGGGGTGCATGAGACCCACAGGCCACTGATTGGACATTTCTTGCTTAAAGGAAAATATGCTGCAGTTTTCTTCCTTAACCAATTTTTTTCAGCAGAAACATTGAATATATCTGAAGGTCACAAACAGAAAAAAATTCTGTAAAGTTTCAGTTAAAAGCATCTTAAGAATGTAAAACAAGATTTAAGTTACTTTTGGCTCCAAGTTTCTCTTGGCTACTCAAAAAGTAAAGCAAAGTTCATTTTCATTTATTTACATACCTGCGATGAGGGAAGAGGATTCTGATGGTCTATTAATTGTTCATTTTTAAGTATTGTATTCTATGAAGAGTGACCTGGGGGCCAACTGGGCAATTATACATAGCTCAACGCATGACAGCCAGAGCAGATGTATTGCTGACAAAAACATATTCAACAAAATTGCCCAAGCATCACTGCATTCTGTTGTGGAGTAAATACCAATAATCAGCTATTCAACCTAGGAGCAGCATAATTAACCCTTTTGTGGCTTCAGTTATGAGTTCTAGACACATCTTCAATAGACTAACCCAGCTTGTGTAATGGGGGCCCACAAGCCTACACCTCTAAAAGTATTCAGAGCTGAAAAATAGTAAGGTAAAAACTTCCAGAGATTCACGTCTACGGAGAGTCTCAGTCATCCAGGTCATGGTTGTCCCAAAGGTGCTTTTTCAAGAGGCAACTGGACTTTCTTCTTTGTCTTTGAAGACATTCTTCAGCTCTGACTGGAAGGTGCGGAATGGAAGGATTTATATTCCTTACAGACAGCTGGAGGTTTAGAGATTCAGTCAGAACTGAAGAAACTTTTTGGATGAGAAGCAAAACGTCTTCAAAGACAAACCAGAAAGTCCAGTTGCCTCTTGAAAAAAGCACCTTTGGGACTTCCAGAGATCCACCTGCTTCCCAGTTTGTTTCTCACAAGAATTTGAATCACTGGATCTTAGCCTCAAAAATCCATGAGCTGCGACCTGGACGTCCAATGCCTTTTCCAATGGAGTCTCTGGAAGCTCCCGGCCTTCATTTTACCATGCTCGGGGGCGGCCCATACCGCCGCGCACCTTCCCTCTACTACCCTACTGGTTTCCCGGTTTCTTTTCTCTTTTCTCCGCGGGATCTCGCCGCTACCCATCCCCGGCTAACGCTGCGCTCTGATCCTCCGGAGGGGACGCTCTATTAGTTTGTAGCCACCAAACACGCAAGGCGGTCCGAGCAGGACCCAAAGCACTCCTGGTCAAAAGTCCACTTCAACGGCGTCGCCCAAGCGCCGCAAGGCAGCTCCGCCTTTGAGGTGCACGAGAGCCGTTGGTTTTCGAACGTTCACCGTCCCCCGCCCCGCCCTCTTGCTAACTGCCTCCCGGGTGTCGCTGCAGAAGTTGGCTCCGAAGCTCAGCAGTCGCCCGTCCGCCAGCCTCCGAACTCCCACTCCGCTCTCCCAGCCCGTTCCCCGAGCACGGACTTCAAACGCTCTCCGGCTACCTCCCCTCGCGCAGGAAGGAGCCTATCGGCACGAGCAGCTGCTTCGGCCAATACCTGGTCTGAGCGGGAGCCCAAGCCCCTCCTCTCGAGCTGCACTAACCACTGGCTGCCCGGGGACGGGACTTCCGCTTGGAGGCGAAAGAGGAGGAGCGGGCAGGTTTTGTGTTTGAGGGAGTGGGAAAGAGACGAGCGAGGCGGGCGAGGGAGCGAGTGGGTGCGGGCGTTGGGCTCCGTGGCCTGGTGGCCTCTCCGGCGGAGCGACAGGTCGTGCCCGCCTGACGAGCTCCGCGGAAGGGGCCGGCAGCTGGGCACAGCCACCCCTACTGGGCTGCCGGCTCCGGGGGCTGTGACCTAGGCAGCCCGAGGGACGCGGTCCTCGACCGGCTGCCAGAGGGGTGTCGGTCGGGAGGCCGCGAGGAGGCGAGAATCGGGACCCTCCCTGCTTTCGCCGCCTCTTGGAGGAGTTGCTTGCGAGGCTGGGGTCCCTACCGGGTCGGGGCAGGCGGAGCGCGTCCGCGGGCTGAAGCGGGAAAGCGATTCCTCGGAGAGGCGAGGGAAGCCGCTACCCTGAAGGACCGCTTCCGGGGCCCCTGGGCGGGATGGCGGCGTGAGGGGCTCCTCGGGGCCCCTGGGGAGACCGCCCGGTGGAGGCGGCGGGCGAAGCCAGCGTTGCTTTGACGGCTACCCTCCAGGTGTCTCCTTAAAGGCCCGCCGAGTCCAGGGTGGGGAAGGCCGGGCGGGGAGGGAAGGGCGGAGGTTGGCGAGCGCAAAGGCTGGTGAAGTTCGTCTTTCGTCGACCGAGGCCGGCGGGAGGCTGCGATGAATGGTTTCAGCACAGAGGAAGATAGCCGGGATGGTCCTCCTACCACCCCTTTTTACGGACAAAGTTGTTGCCTCATCGACGACGGGGATCGTTGTGTCCGCCCGGCTGGCAATGCCTCCTTCAGCAAGAGGATCCAAAAGAGCATCTCTCAGAAAAAGCTGAAACTGGATATTGACAAAAGTGTAAGTGGCAACCGCAGAAGCTTTACCATTGCATGTTTCTCTCTATTTGCAATTGTGCACCGAACCTGTCTCTTCCGTTGTTATAATAGCGCGGCTGTACTACACGGCTCTAAAATTTTAAGAGGAGCTTTTTTTTTTTAACGAATTCTGCTGGGCTGCTGTGAATTCCCAGCGTCAGCAAAGCAGTATTTCCCTATGCTGAGAAAACGTGATAGGAACAATCTGAATGATGCAGCATTAAAATGAAAGTACTGTTGGTTTTTGATCCTAGTAAAGAAGCCAGTGTAAATAGAGATGTGCCTGAAACGGCACCACCATTAAAATCCTATTATATTTTTAGGAAATGGTGTTATTTTTTATAGGGCAAAATAATTGTCTTATATATAAACGTAATAGTAATAGTATCAAAGTTAATCTCTTTTTCATTCAGGACTGAAGTGACAAAAATAGCACAAAGCCGCAGCAGGTGGCAGCATCTAGCTAGTTTGGATAAAGCTAAGCAGGACTGAGGATGATAAATATTTGGATGGGAGACTACCTGGAAATTCTAGGGTTGTGTGATGGTAAAAAGACTTGGTGGGGAAAAGGAAATACAAACTTCATATTGTTGGGGGGGAAGTACATGGATTGCAGCTGCTGTTTAACTGTACTTAAAATATGATACATCAGAAAAAAATTAGGAAAGGCAAGTTTGTAGTAAAAAGCTAAAATAAGAGAAGCTGTACCCAATTCTGATTTTTTTTCATCGGGGGGGGGGGGAGA
>JANHJO010003557.1:257032-272279 GCA_032468235.1 Pseudoxyrhopus heterurus | reverse complement strand
GAATGTTGATATCATTATCTATAAAAATATACTAGAAGTATGCTAGAGACCGGTTATTTATGACTTGTAATTTAAGAATAGAAAAAATGTTTGTTTTGTAATCAATAGTGATGCATTTGCAGGTGCTAATATTAATAGAGAACTTAATATATGTATTTCTAAGTTAACCAATAAAATATCCAGCTAAATAGTTCAGAATTTTTTATTTATTAGATGTATATGCTGCTTTTCATTTTCAGGGTAATGCACAGATGTGCTTCTGTGTCTAAGGATAGACTAAAACCAAAGTCCCTTTTGACATCTTAATTGATGTACTATACTGATAATAGTCTTGAAATAATTCACTTAAAAACTGTCAAATCTCCAGCAGTGAACTGCAGTCAAACTGAAAGCAGCAAGCATGTTTCTTGGCTGGCATCAAACAAATTAATGTGCTGCCAACCAATTGTTACTGTGCCATCTGTCACATTCGGCATTTTTAACTGACATTATATGTGGTAGTAACAATTGTTTGTATTCATCCAGATTATATAATAGGATTTGTCTATAAAGCAAAATCCAAATTAAACCTGTCTTCATTGAGAAATTAAAGGAGTGGAAAGAATTTTTTCTAGGTCTCTTTTAATGTACTTTATTTAAACAGTCTAAATTAAAATTTGCAATGAGATTACAGTTACTTCCAGGCAATTTCCCCTTCACACCACATAAAAAATCCATAAAGTATCAGTGGATATCTAGTAAGACTTTTTCTGTTACCTATTAGGTTAGTCTATAGTTAATGCTTTTAACCAGAATCAAATATAATGAGAAGAATAAACTTTAATGATTTCATCAGCATTATTTCAGCCCAATTACTGCCCCAAAAAATATGAAAGCAATAGTAGAAAAAGTTAACTCTGAGCTAGTTTTTGGAAGAGAAATACATCCAAAATAGTCATAATTTTCTACTAAATGAGTTATTTTAATTAAACTAGTACTCATTTCATTAGATACATTTCATTAGTATACTAACTGTAAGGCTCCAGAAATAGGTTTTGTGACTAGAAGTTTCTGCTGCATCATTCAATCCCTTTCATGCGTACAACTACTATCATTTTATAATTCTGCAATATTCTGCCAAGTTCGTAAACATATATTACTAAAACTCTCATGTCTGTGACCTATCATTGGGTGAAGCAGTGCATCATTGGTCAGAATGCTTTGAACCAAGATACTTCAAATAAGCTAACTTATAGAATGCATTCATGATCTATGATTCCTGTAAAATTGAAATTTGGAAAATTTTATAAAGCATTTTATGACCTAAAATTATCATAAGCATTTTATGACATAATACAACATGTCATAAAGCATATCCTGTAGTCAACTCCTAATGATTGACTGCACTATACAGCTCAACATGATTTATTTTCAAGGCAGATATATCTCTGAATGTCTCCTTGAATTTAAAAAAATTGTTCAGCTACATAAGAAGCTCTGTCATTGTTGAAGGCAACAAGGAATCTGGTAAGGTAGAATCTGTGAAATGATGCCCCAAGGGGTCACAGGTTGTCTACTAAGTGTGTATTATGTGTTGTGTGTGTATAAGAGAAAAATTATATTCTAACACACTTGATTTTTTTATTTGAAAATTGATTTTTAAGACTTTTCACATGACTATTAGCAGGCTTGTCCACAGCAAGCTGAGATTAAAAGAAAATGAAAAAATGCATTTTGTGATGTACAGTGTAATTTTTTCCTCTTTCTTACTTGTATGAATATCATTACATGAGGACAAAAATATTATTTTTGTTTGTTTATTCGTATCCTGCCTTCATTATTTTTACAAATAACTCAAGGCGATAAACATATCCAACACATCTTCCTCCTCCTATTTTCACAACAACTCTGTGAGGTTAGTTCGGCTGAGAAAGTGTGATTGGCCCAAAGTCATTCAACTGGCTTTCATGGCACTTGCATTTTGATGTCAAGATATATTATTTGTGCACACAGACCTACAAGACACCCACAAACCCCACAGGAAGGACTTTAATATTAAAAACCGAATTCAGCTGTACAATGTTCAGTTTTACATTGTAGCCCACAGTTTTAGTTTTAAACATATTTACTTACTACCCCAGTAAATCAGTTTTTAAAACAGCCTCTTTACTGTCAAACTTGAAGAAAGCAGATGAGCAAAAAGAGGGTTTGTGGAAGACTTAATTTGGGCTGGTGTTCTAGTGAAATGAAGTCATCTGCCACACGATGAATCAAAACTGAAAAAAGAAAGTAGACCTTCTGCCATACCTTTTTGATGTGCAATGGCTCTTAAGTGAACAGATGAAAACCTTTTTTCAAAAAGGGCTCAAATTTGTAGCACTGAAAGTTCTCAGATTTTCTTTTTATCGTTTTTTTACTATTGTAAGGATTGTGCTATTTAATATTTTCTTATTTAATTTTAGGTAAGACACTTATATATATGTGATTTCCACAAGAACTTCATTCAAAGTGTCCGAAATAAAAGAAAAAGGAAAACGAGTGATGATGGGGGAGACTCTCCAGAGCATGAAATAGATGTTCCAGAGGTGAATTACATAGTAAAATTGAGATTTACTGTTTAGATTGTATTTATATTTTTGTAAGTTTAATTACACTTCCTAAAAGCGACGTAATAACATGTATTTATTAAGATTGTACTCCAATCATTATTGCTCAGAACTTTCTGATTCATACAATTTTAAACTTATAAATCACATTGGGGCATCTTTTTTCCATACCACAAACTTTTGTGACTAATGCAAATCATGAATTCAGAAGGACTCACAATTTCTGGCCACAATTCAGGTCTGAATTAAGACACCTAGAAAATGGAGCAACTTTGGATACAGCAGATTAAAACTGTCTTGATACTGTCTCTGAAGTGCTTTAACTTTCCACTGGTTATCAGCTCAAGAACAGCCACAGCAACTTTCTGCCAATTTCTATCTTGCCTTATAGAAGAACCCTATGTTATCACATTGGTGATCATTACTATATCTCGAATAAACATGTAGAGTTTGAGCAAGTTCTTATTCCTCAGCATCTATCTTTCATTATATACTTGTGCTATGCTCTACATTGTGTACCTCTAGCAAGTCTTTCTTTGCTTATTTAATGTTACAAATCACTTAATCTGATTGTCTTTTTCTCGTAAACTTCAGTTCTACCATCTTTTGAGATATTAACATATTGTACAAATATCTGCTTTCATTCTCTAAGTTCGTAGCATTCAAAATTCTGAACAAAAACTAAACAAAAATACTTATATAATGCTGAAAATGTGTTATATGTTATATACCTGTTATATACCTGTAATCATCTACACATTTCCTAGTACAAGTAAATGTTTAAGAATTTAACAAGCAGGGTTTGCCTTATCTTGCTTTTGCTGCATAGTTTTTTAGGAATGCAGTGCTTTTGAAGAAAAAGTGTTTTGAAGCACATTATAGCACTAAAGTTGCCCCTGCAATTTCTTAAAACATCTGCATTGTTTTCCTGGGCTCACATGGCTATCCTATCACATAAACCTGGGAAAAGATGAACATGTGCAACTTTATATAGATTGTAAAGAAGCTTTTTGCTATTAAAATGCAATGCATTGAAGAGGTTAATTCTTTTTAGTTGTCAATTAAACTAAATATATATTTTCATTGTGCCCCTTTTTTTAGGTTGATTTGTTTCAGCTTCAAGTAAACACTTTGCGCCGTTACAAAAGACATTACAAATTACAAACCAGACCTGGTCTCAATAAAGCTCAGTTGGCAGAAGTAAGTCAGTGAAGACTTTATGATTTCCACATCTATTTTCCTTCTGCTAGGAAAATATTTTTATTAAAAAAAATTATTTGTTTTTTTCAGACAGTCAGTCGTCACTTCAGGAACATCCCAGTGAATGAAAAAGAAACTCTTGCTTACTTTATCTACATGGTAAAAAGCAACAAGAGCAGATTGGATCAGAAAACAGAAAGCAGTAAACTGGAATGAAAGTTAGGTAGACTATGGACTCAAACAAGTATAATATTAAAAAAAAAAACATCAGGTGCATTATAAAAACTTTTTTAAAAAATAAGATTTTTTTTTGTAAATTAAAATATACATAAGAAAGAAGCAAAATTTGATCCCCATATTATAATACCTAATTTCAGAATGTATATGAGAACCTCTGCAGTTTCAAAGCATGGTCTTTAACCTGAAGGAAAGATCAAAAGAAACTCAAGATGCCCAAAGCAATGACTGTTTAAGAAATTGACTTATGTTACAGATTGTAACATAAACCATGCATGAGTTTGGCATTCTTGAATAGAATCATATCATACTCACATAGTATTTAAAGGCACAGATCAGGTAAAACTTCTAAATTCTGATTTAAAACATCTCTATGCTCACCACTTGTGCGCCACATAAAATTACTTGTTTTGAGACTAAATATCTCAGATTTTCATGGGTGCTAAACATTTCTAATCTTAGTGTTTTTGCATATATATCGGTTTTTACATTGAAACATAGAAATTGTCATGACTACACAAATTCTAATGTGTTGAATATTTCAATATTTCTGCTTTTCAAACAAACTATTGAATAGAGAGCTGTTGCTACAGATTCATGCTATTTGCTGATTTTTTAAGGTTGGAGATATATATATATCTATACACACACACACACACATACATACATACATACACACACACATTGAAGCTAAGAATAATTTCAAGTTGCTATGAGCTCTTTGTAAGCAATTGGAATCTCAGTCTGATCCTGATGAGCTACAAAGCAAACACCTTACAGTAATAATTAATAAAGTTGGCAGTGGCTTCAATTTATCTTCATTTTGGTAGTGAGAGCAAATGCCATGTTGGACCATTTATTTGTCCTAGGTATCATGTTTTAAAATGCAGAGTAACTATAAGGTTCTCGCTGTCTGTGCCTACAGCCCAGAACCTGATAATCAGTGTGCACACACAAAGCGTGTTCTTCATTTACTTATGTGGGAGGTGACATAGTCTAAATGGATCTTCCTATAAGTCCAGATCTGCTTGGAGTTTAACATCTTTTTGGTCTCTTACACCCATATTTTGCAATGCCAAAAGGCATAAATACATTTTAAAATGTCCTGTAGACTACCTTATATAGTAAATGTTCTGGATAAGTTTGACATTATTCAGCAGTTATCTAAGGCATAGAACTACACTATATCAGCAGTTTTCACATTGCATTTAGTATTAATATTGAATTAAGGACCTCTTAGTTCTTTCCTGCTGTTCTAAAAACATTAAAAAAATGTCCAAATAAAAATAAAATGTGTTCTGTAAGATGCTAAGAGACAAAGTTTTGGTAGATGTTTTTTCCAAAATTTAATGATGTGAAAACCTAAAATGCACATCTCAGCAAATGCAAAAGTTGATGTATATAGCCATGTTGTATTTGTGTTGCAAATAGATCACCAATTTATGTTACTCCAATTAACTGAACGGCACTTAAAAAGATGATATTTTCATCTACTTCAATTTTATCATAAGATATGTCTTTTTAATGCACACTTTAAATTTAAAAACACATGGATAGATAATGAAAACAGGTAAAATATTTCAGACTGCTGCTTTGCATTTTAAACTACTAAACAAATAGTCCCACTGCTTCCCTCACTGAAAGGCTAAACGAGAAATCAAATATGTTAAATGGTTTTTATAACTGAATGCATAACAAAATTGTATTTGAATATTTGTAACTTCAGAATATTCACATTAGAAATACAATGACCATGACATAATTTCTCAGTAGAGACTGGCATCCTATGACGACCTTCTAGATCAAAAAGGTAAACCTTTTAGTTTTATATTGTATGGGCTTGTAGTGCAAATAACAAAGTTTCAGCAACTAAATTACTACAAAAAATGCAACTATCTGTTTTTACACCTGCAATCTGTTCAATAGTTGCTTTGAAGATCAAATTAAGTAAAGTATTTTCCTAAATCACATAACAAGGTTTGCTGTCATACTTTATAAAAATAGATTTATGAGGAAATTGAGGACTTTTATGTAAGATGTGAAGAATAACTGATGTTAGAATCCTTGAGACATGTCTTTTAGAGATCTTTATTTGCCTTACTCTCAGCTAGACCAAGTATTGTACAAATGTCTTGGCACAAGGAAAGGGCCGTTAGTTTTTCATGACATTTAGTGCTAGAGGCTAATTTTAACAACAACAATATATAATTGTGTGTGTGTGTATTCAGGGAGTTGCCTGTGATTCTTGAACATCTAGTATTGCATCACCAAAAACACCATCATGCAGTTCAAAATAATGGCAAATTATGTTGCATGCCATTTAAGGAAACTTTCAAATTCCTAGTGGTTTTAATAAAACCTTGATCATCATTTTGAGCTTCAGAGGATTTGAATCCTAAAACAGTATCTAACATTAATAGTATATGTGAAAAAAGAGTCAGATTGACATGTTTATTTATAGAAACTGGTGGGTGATACTTTATTGACTCTCGTTAAATATCAATTTTACATTAGGTTTAAGCTATTAAATAATAAACCTTGGCCTGGGAGTTATTCCCACATTGTCTAGTAGTTGTAGATAATACTGCTGACTACAGCAGTACTGAATAAAACTCACTCAAAACCAAAGGCCTTCAAACCCACTGAAAGCTAGCAGAAGATCTATAATTGTTAAATGGGCTTTGCATCAGAGCCGAAGAGTTTAATATGGCACATGTTCTAGAATGAGGTTAACTTCATCAAAGATGGTTGTCCTCTGTGCATTAGTTGTAGTTGTAATGATAGTAGTTATAGCACAAGAAATTTTGTTCATCCCTTGAATGAAGGAAAGAGCAAAGGGAAGGGGAAGTGCAATGACAATTAGTACTGGAACAACATTTTTATGAATTCCTGGTGCAAGGTGCAGTTGGAGTGTTTTGGAGAATGTCTCAGTCTGGTGGTTTAGCTTCCAAGTGTGATTCTGTAATGTAAATGTTGCATATCAGATTCCTACATTAAATTTAATGTTTTCTCTTGCAACTAATGCCATAAATTATGGTTGAAAAGAAGAGGCCTCAGTGTTCTTACAGAATGCTGTAAATTTGCTACCTGACAGATTTGCCAATAAAAATTTCCTGTGAGGGTCAGGAAAACATCTTAAAGCCAAAGTAGTCCAGGGCAAGAATATTTTTCATACTTTGATAAAAGAATAAAAAGAGCAAGTTGTATTCAAGAAACAAAGCAGCTGGTGACTTGCTTGAGAGACGATTTATGAAGCAGTATTCACATTTTTTAATATGTAAATTAGCCAAATACAATATTGAGGGTAGGGAGGGAGAGACTGGGAACTTTGCACTTTATCTTGTGTTGATAAGTCCTAATGTAAATAAAATGGAAACTCTTGATATTATTAAAGAAAGCATTTTGATAAAGATGCTGTTCTAAGGGAAAGTGTTGTGAACAGCACACTACTGTCACTTCACCCTGTGCATTAAGATGAGGGATAGATAGCTGCTCACAAAAGAAGCCTTTTAGTGCTACCAGATTATTTAAAGGGCCCTGCTATGAAAGCATAATATATTGATGTTCCTTCACTTATGCTACCTACCATGCTCTACGTGCATGATTTTTTTTCTCTTTCAAATATGTAATGATGCAGGGTAATTCTTTTACATAATTTATCCAATTTCATCTATTCATCACTTAATGAGGTGTTAAATTTTTAAAAATTTGATAAGGGAAAGGAGCTCCTGCCTTAAACTCACAATTTTCAATTAAGTAGGAGTTAAATGTTTAGCAATAGTTTTTTTTTTCCTGCAGTTGATTTCTTTTGTACATTTTTCAAGCAGAGGCTTATGTAGAAATCGCCGTTTATTACATTGCCTTCATTCTCTCTGCTTTGTCCTGCTGAATATTAAAAAAAAAATAAACGCACATTGACAAATGTGTTTTATTCCCTTTTGACTTATAACAGCCCAACCTTACCATGAAAAAATGAACTTCCTTTATTCCTCATTCATTCTTGTGGACCTTCATGGCTAGTCTTGATCCTTAAGGCAAATGTTTTGGGTGAACCTTGATTTTAATTGTAAACTATAACAGTGTATCCTGAAGCAATCTGGTAAACTTATAGTGCAACTGTAGAGTTCTTTTCTCCGAGATGTATAGCTTGCATCCTTCCTTCCACTGTGTATAATAGTTAAATCTTTTACTGTTGGGGAAAATTATAAATGCCTGAATTTCTAATAAATGATGAGTTCAACAATCAGTTGTATTACTTTCTATTGATTTTGAATAACCGTACGAGACAAAACTAAGAATTCTAAAGCCAGAGCCATTAGACAAATTATACATGCTCTTATCATGATTAATATGAACTTTAGTTAATCATATCTGCATCATCCATGTGATAGATCAAGCAGAACAAATTCCAAACTGCTTATTTCAAATTACATTTCAGTAATTAGCAGAGCTTTGATATTTTGAATGAATTATTAATTACTGCATTATTGCTTTGTTAGTGGGTAGAAAAGAACCCAGTAATTTGATGATATAAAGGGAGGCAATGGTAGTCTGCCTCATTGACAGACTGTTACTGGGTTGAAGCTATTCTCTCCCATTGTCTGAACTATTAGTGCCTAGTTTATTGAGCCTAATACTACTAGTAGGATTCCAGTGCAGTTTTGGGATTGGAACTTTGGACTGTGGTAGAGGAGAGCTAAATTGTATTGCAACCAGCAATAGAGCTCTGTAAGACTATATAGTACATAATATCACAAACGTATTTTACCTTTTGTATACAGTATAAAAATATATACAATATCTTTGCTGAATCTGCTTCTTTACATATCTATATCAACCAAAGACAAGTTCAATGTTTACTTTGAAAAACAGTTTAATCCTTTTTTTCCTTTCTTTCAATTATAAAAAATTTTCAGAGACTACCTGGACAAGTCCCTGCTATTTTCTTGGAAATGTTTTTCAGAAGCAGTTTACCATTGCCTGTTTCCCAGGGCTGAGAGAAAGTGATTAGCCTAGCCACACAGCTGGCTTTGTGCCCAAGAGAGAACTAAAACACAGTCTCCTGGTTTCTAGCCTGATGCCTTAATCATTACACCAAACTTACACTCTCTTTAATATTTCAGTAGTAGTGAGAATAGTTTTGAGTGTAATCATCTCACTTTTAAACCAGAACTATAGCTTAATCATTACCTAAAGTAGTTACAATTATTTCCAGTGACTGACAACATAACAGAAGATGAGGAATATCAAATATTTGATGAAATTCACTGGGTGATGGAGAAGCATTCATTCCTTTAGACTAAAGGTGGTCCTCAATGTACAACCATTCATTTAGTGACTGAAGTTACAATGGCACTGAAAAAAGTGACTCGTGACCATTTTTCACACTTAAAGACTGGTGTAGCATCCCCTTGGTCACGTGATCAAAATTTGGGTGACTGGGAGCTGGTTCATATTTATGATGGTTGCAGCATCCCGGAGTCATGGATCACCTTTTGCAAATTTCTGACAAGCAAAATCAATGGGGAAGCCAGATTCATTTAACCATTATTTTTCTTAACAATTGTAGTGATTCAGTTAACAACTGTGACAAGGTTGTGAAGGGGGGCAAAACTCACTTAAAAATGTTTCACCATTAGAAATTTTGGGCTCAATTGTGTCTTAAAGTCGAGGACTACTGTAGCTAGCTGCTTGCCATAAAGAGAGGAGAATAGGAATTGATATCGCCTTGTGTGGCTTCTAAGTCAGGGGTATCAAACATGTGGCCCGCAGGCCAGATCCAGCCCACGATAGGTCCAGAATTGTCCTGTGGGGTCGTCCTGGAGATGGCGGGGGACCGGCCTGTGCCGTCCCATCCCCACCCACCCAGTCAGTCATGACGACCAGGCCATGCCCACCCTGGACTCCCAAGGACAAATAAAATCCTGATACGGTCCGTGATGGGATTGACTTTGACACGTAAGTTAAGATAATGACCATGTTCAGACAATACAACTGCTTGAATTATCTTTCCTGAGCAATCTATTTACCCCTATGGATCAGCCATATATGATCAATTCAGTCAGGAAGTGTCCATTTTATGAATCCCTCAATAATAAAAATCTTATATCAGTGATGCCGAACCTATGGCACGCGTGCCCAAAATGGCACGCGAAGCCATGTTGCCCGGCACGCCAGCCATCACCCAGCCCAGCTCCACTGAGCATGCATGCATGACCCCCGGGTTTCTAGCCCAAAAAACGCCTGAAAAACAGCTGGTTTTCAGCTTTTTGGGGGGCTAGAAATCCGGGAGGTCATGCGCACATGCGTGGGAGTCCCCGCGCGTGCCTCGGGGGCCCTGTGTGCATGCAGGCCCCCCCATGCATGTGTGCGCAACCCCTGGGAATTCCAGGGAGCGCATGCGCGGGAGGGGCGCATGTTGCATTGTGGGTGGGCACGCGAGAGAGCATGCACGCAAACGATTTGGCACACAAACCGAAAAAGGTTCGACATCACAGTCCTATATCATGTCACACAGATAATAAAACAGTGTTTAAAGGCTATTATTCAAAACATTGGAAATAACCAGTGTGACATTGAGACTCAGGCTCAGGACCCAGATTTTGAATCTGAAGAATCTGCTTCAACTAAACTTGTGGAATGTCAGCCTCAGGAGATGCCAAGCCAAGAATTGAATGACAACACAGGTACTACCTGGACAACTAGACCAGTCAGATGATGATGTAAAGCCTCTCAGCCCTCCACCTGGAGAAGAGAGCAAATCAGAGTCATTCTGTGAAGCTGCTTGCCCAGCAAGGGAACAGATCTCTTGATTAATGACAGCTGATTGCAACCTGATATTAAAAAGCTCTGATCCACCTTCCCTTTGCTGGAGACAACATCTGATCTCTGGCTCTTGCATGACATTCCACTGAATTCTGTTTATCTAAGAAAACCTGAACCTGGATAGGCTGACAAAACTAACCTGGATCTTGGAACCCTGCAGTGGATTTGGACCATTTTTCTGAATGCTCCTATTAAAGTCAAAATTCTTCAGGCAAGCTTCAGTTTTGTTTATTATTTATTTGCTGTTATATTTACAGTCTTAAAGCAAAATTGCTGATCTCCATAGCAACCTAACCCTACCACTTGATTGAATACTGTATGTGCCATAAGTCATTATCAACTCTTAACAACCACATAAATACATTTTCTCCATGATGATCAGTCCCTATCTTGGTCCTTCAGTTCTTCCAATAGTGTCCCAATCACCACTGTAACTGAATCCATACACCCTGCTGTCGGTTGTCTTCTCTTTCCTTCCAGCTTTCTCAGGATTAGATTCCCATCTCCAGATGGGAGACATTAAGTGTCTAAAGTAGGACAATAGGATAATTTGAGGCTCATTTGTGCCTCAAGTGAGAACACAGGAGTGATGTGTTCAGTTATCCATTTGTTTGTTTGTTTTTTTACTGTCTATAGAATTCTCAAGAATCTTCTGCAACACCAAATTATCAATACTCTTCCTGTTTTGCTTCTTCAAAATCCAACTCTAGGTTCTATAGAGTGTCACAGGGTGTACCATTTCTTGTACAATTCTAATTTTTATAGGTATAAACCCATCATAGCATTTGAATATTTTTTAAATTTGATTTTCATCTGCTAATGATACAGTGTGAATATCTGATTGAAAGTGTCCAGTCCAGTCCATCTCAATTTGCTGACGCCTAAGAATCCAGTTTGTAATCATTTCATCTTTCATTGTGTTGAGCTTTTCCATGTTTATCCTGCATATGTTCCATGATCTTACTCTAATTCTGTCTTTACAATTCAGATTTCTTTTCCTGTATGGCTACATCAGCAAGTAAACACCCCAAATCTAGCTACGTCATAAACATCATGAGTACTTCAAAAGATCCTCAGCTCTTCCTCAGTAGCATGTTCAGTGCCACCCAACCCGAGGGGCCCATCATTTGACACTATATCATCAGTCATGCTATGTTTTCTATCCATCTGGTTTTCTTGGTAAAAATAAAGGAGTGGTTTTTCATTGCCTTCTCTTGCACACTATGAATTGATACCCTCACCACTGACACTAAAGTGATAATCTGCTTCCAACATCTTCCTATATCACTGTTGCTCAATATAGGTGCCTGCTTGCTTTATGTGGGCACTGGAATGATCTTCACACTTGGGATAGTCTTGCCAAGAATATATACTCTGGGCATACCTTCCTGATGCTCTTCACACTTTCCTCCCAAGAATACACCCCTGCTACAATGAGGCAGCAGAGCAGGACTTGGGAGCAGGCAACACTTAACATTTTGCTTAAAGGAAATGCCTACCTTTTAACCATAAGTATGGTCTATTCTACATGATATTTGAGTCTACTCTCAGCCATATGGTATATGAGTAATTTTGAGTCAATCATCTTTTAGACTTCAGTCAAACATCTCTGGATTATTGAGGGGGGAGGGAAATGGGAGGGAAGATTATATTTGCTGTTTTGAGCTGCAAGAGAAAAGGCAGAATATAAATGTACAGATCAATAGGAATGAGTCGCCTTGTGGCAAGATGGGCAATTTAATAAATAAAATCAGTAGGAATAATTGAATAAGATCTTCCATAATCAATTCATAATCAGCTTTTACTTTCAGTTCATCTACCATAGAATGTTATTCTGTGATGAAACTGCAAAGGTAGTTTTTGTCACAACTGCACCAATGGATAGATAGATCCTATACAAGAAGTTGCAAATTAGTCCTTGGGATTCCTCAAGTAAGTGCTAAATAGGCAATTGTCAACCTAGTTAATATTGATAAAACTGACTTCTTTTAGTTTCCATGATTGTGAAGTTATTCCAAGCATCTTGAATGTCAGAACTTTGCTGCATGCGTTTTGACCATAAGAGGGCAGTATCATCTAAGCAATACAACAGGTTGGTGTTTCTGTGATTTGTTAATTGAATAAGGAACATTTTTCACAGCTGTTAGAGGACCACAGCCCTGTCACAAGTATTCAATTGTGGGGGTTCTGCTGGGATCTGCTACTTCTCTAGAAGTGGATATTCTTTTCTACTTTAGTTTGATTTATTGATTAGCCCATAGGCCAGTGATGTCGAACCTATGGCACGTATGCCCAAAGTGGCACGTGGAGCCATGTCGCCCTGCACACCAGCCATCGCCCAGCCCAGCTCCACTGCGCATGCACGTGCGACCCCCAGCTTTTTAGCCAGAAAAAAAGCCAAAAACAGCTGTTTTTCGGCTCTTTTTCAAGCTAAAAACCCGGGGGTTGTTCATGCATGTGCAGGGGGCCTCCGGGGGTCATGTGTGCATGCACAGGGGGGCCATGTGCCCATGCGCATGCGACCCCCAGGTTTTTAGCCGGAAAAAAGCCAAAAAACAGCTGTTTTTTGGCTCTTTTCGGGCTAAAAAACCGGGGCCCGCCCATGCATGTGCAGGGGGGTGCGCGGGGTGCCAATGTGTTGCATTGTGGGTGGGGGGCACACGGGAGCACACGCGTACACACGATTTGGCATGGGAACCAAAAAAGTTTCGACATCACTGCCATAGGCCATATGGCCTATGGCCATATACAGAGTTCCAAACACAAATCATTACTAAAATCCTATAAAAACAATTTAAAATGAAATTGGAATAAAATACAATAATTTAATATAGAGATAAATAAAATAAGGTAAAATTATATTTCAGTAACACCCATACAATCTACCCCATTCGGTTCCACATATGTCAATCTCAACTGAACCATTTTACTCAAGTACTGTGCCGTATTAAATGTTGTTTTCAAATTCTGACCACACATAAGGTAAGTTGGTTTAATATGGGGTTCCCAATGGGTCATTCATTTTATAAATGAACCAAGGTATCTGTCTCTCATCCCCTTATACAGACGATATTCTTGTCAGTTTCCAGAAATAGGGTTACACGCTATAAAGGTATGGAGATGTTTTTTAAAATGTTTTGCTAACTTTTTAGTGACCAGGTTGAAAATAGAACACTTTTCGTGGATTGGACCCTTGAAAGAGATTTTTCTTCTCTTCCATCTATCCCATAATATTTGATAAAAACTAGGGTTTGATTTATTTTTCAACATTCTTATTACAGATTAGAAGATAATGGTAAAAAAATAAATGGGAAATTAACCTTTTCTCACCATTAATTTGTGAACGGGGGTTAAATTTACATAGTCGTTGAAAATGTTCTTCTAGAACTGAGGGAAAATTAGCATTTTTAGCTTAGCTTAGTGATATTTTCTAGGCTTTTTTTCCTCAGAAGCCATGGAATCAATATGCTGCCAGGTGTTCCCATCGGGCTACATTTTATGTTATTTCATGAAAATGCTGTGAATGTAAAAGAAAAAGAATAAACATGTATTGATTAAGTTTCAAATATCATCTCCATTTCCAGAAATTCTTCTGGGTCCTACATAGACCTTTGAAATGTTTTTAAAAACATTATAGCTCAATGTTTTGTTTGAAGTTTACCAATCTCACCAGAATAAAAAAAAAATAGAGGTGATAGAAAGCTAGAGAGGGGAGTTAGAAGAAGATTAATGAAAAGGAACCTCAATATTTTGCGTTCTGATATACAAATTGAACATGCCTACAAGGGTAGCCATTTGCAAGTATATCCTTAAACTCCAAATGTGCTTATTAGTTCAAAAATGCTGATATCTCTATCCTAGTGCTATAGCTAATATAGTGGGACAAAATATGTGCTAAGAACAAAAGTAACACATGCAAATAAGCATACAATTTATAAAAATAAGAAAAACCAAAAATAAATAGATTTTCTTATTGTTAAGAGAACATTTAAGTGAAGCTGTTAAGATTGATTTTTTCTATTTAAGTTTTTCAACAGATAAGTTGAAAATATAACATGAAGATAGTCTTAATGAACATGCAGCTAAAGAATGCTGCACCGAATACTCACTTACAAATCTATACCTCTCTTACACACAAGCATACACACCAATTAGCAAAAATAATTGGTTTAGTGCTCTAGATCCTAATACATTTTTAGTGGTTCTGATTCCATGGTTCTCCTCACTAGCTATATCTTAAGCTTGAAGCTATAGTTCTCATATAAAAGTGAGATTATATTCAAATGATTTCCACCATTGATATTAAAGGGACCTGGTTTGGTCTAGTGCAGTGGTGGGCAAACTTATTAGTCAACTGAGCCAAATATCAACAAAACAGCGATTGAAATTTCTTTTGAGAG
>JANHJO010003557.1:243943-256903 GCA_032468235.1 Pseudoxyrhopus heterurus | reverse complement strand
AGAATGAGGTGGCTGGATGGAGTCACTGAAGCAGTCAGTGTGAGCTTAAATGGACTCCGGGGGATGGTAGAGGACAGAAAGGCCTGGAGGAACGTTGTCCATGGGGTTGCGATGGGTCGGACACGACTTCGCAACTAATAAGCCAACAAGGTTCAGAGAACTTTGGTTCCATGCTGAAAGGGAGGGGGCCTTAGATTATCTTATCTCATCTTTCTAATCTCTGAGAGATAGAGAGATAGATGATAGAGATAAATGATAGAGAAATAGAGATGATAGATTAATGAGAGAGAAACACAAACACATATAAACACATGAATACATGCAAGCTTTACTGGATTTTAATTTCATTCTTCTGCAGCTGTATCCAGCAGCTGAGGGGATAGTTTTGAAAACTTCAGTCTAGGAGAAGTGTCATGCATGGAAATTCTATTAGCCTTAAACATGGTAAAGGTTAGGACAGATAAAGTAAAGGCCTTCACGTGGTTTTTATTTGAAAATCCAGTCAAGGACTTGAAATATTGGCAGGCCAGACTACGATCAAAGACCTTTTGATTGTAAATCTTTCACCTGGAACTGTTACTTACTAAAGCTTATAGCCATTACTTTGAGGTCAGATCCAGGTCAGGATTTCTCCAGTCTCTTTAGATCCCAAACTCAGAAACATACTCCTTATCTTTGACGCCATCTTGACATAAAAAACAAATTATGGCCCAAGTACCAAAGGAGCCATCCAAAAGTTAGGAGTGGGGGCACCTTAAATGACAAGAACTGTCATGCACCTCCTTAAGAAAACGTAAAGAATGAAAACCAATGATGAAATGATGATCCTGAAACTAGTTTGGCACAACTATCCATATACCCATACACTCAAAAGCCTTGCTGTCTTCAATCATTTCAAGCAGTCTCCATGTGTCCCCAAGAACAAATCTGTTCTATTTATCTTTTTAGATGCTTCCCGAAGTCCCAAAGTAGACATCTTGGAATCCTTCAGAAGCTCTGAACTCCAGCTCCCACTGGTAATTCAGCTGGCTTTCTGCCATGGCAGGAATTGAAAACTTATGGAGGATTCCAAATTATCAATCCTTGCTTTTTTTGTAATAGAGGGATGGAGCCTTTCTACTGCAGCATATTAAAACTTGACAGATTAAAAGAAGTATACTGTTTCCAAAGAGGTTAGCCTGATCCTTTGCATCTGCTTCATTCTAATGTCCAGAATAACAACAAATCTACTACATTATTTTTTTTCCAGTTTTTATTCAGTCTGGTTTAAGGAAAATGCATTTCAAGGAGAATAAAATTTCTTGTGGATTGAGAATGGTGTTTATGTACTTACGGAATCATGAGATGGCCAAGGTGTGTATATGTATAAAGGTCTTCTCCTTCATTGTCCGATAGTCTGTCTGGCAATCTAGATTCCCTTGGTCCTCATGTTTCAGTTAAACACGTCTCTTATAGATCACTTTCAAGAACCCTACTGTTGTCATAGCTAAGGGGAAATCCCAGCCCTTGGAGGTGATTAGAGAATTTCTCCTTCCCCTTGCAGTTTGGAGAACCTTCACCAGTGTGGAGAATCTTCACAGGCCAGGTCTCTTGCATCCTATCCATGTGCCTTTCATTTCCCCTATCCAGATATAAAATTATACATTTCTACTTGTTAAATTCTAAGCCACTGATGTCCATAGTTCAAGCCTGTGCAGATATTTTTTTTAATATTTTCTCTTTTATACATAAGTACCCCTTTCCTAGTTTTGTGTCTTCTTGATAGTCTCTTCAACCCAAGTCATTGATAAAAATCCACATGATACTGCCTCCAAACTCAAGTTTCTCAGTTTCTACAACTACAGTTCTAGCCATTCAGATAACTAACAATATTATAACCCCTGGTATTTCAGAAATTTCATATCGGAATATATTACAAATTTGTAAAAGGATGTACACTAGAGTAGGCTCCAGCAACCTCATCAAAACTAGATGAGCAAATAGCATTATGGACAGGTTTCTATAGATCGAATGGCTTTTCTTTTTATGAAAAAAATATGTGAAATAAAAATAGGTCTAAATCTAGTAAATTTTAACATGTGAAATATTTCTTCTATAGATTTATTCTGCCTTAGATAGTCTCATTGATCCTTGTGAGCTGATATTGACCATTTTGACGAACCTGCTATATAAGTGGCATGTAATATTATAGCTGGTGTATATATATATATATATATATACCGACAACTGATACATATCCTAAGAGCTTGCACATACAATGTCATTCCAGAAAAATTCCCCTCAGAAATAAATTAAAATTTTATTTAATAAATAAGTTAAAATTTTATTCTGAGGGGAAAAAATCTCCTCAGAAATAAATTAACCACAAAAAGAATGGTTAATGGGAGTAAATAAACTGATTTAAATTGAATAAATTCAAATTATTTTCCATCTACTCTACATTTTGTGCCGGGTGTGATAAAGGGATCGTTTCTCCATTTGATTTTTTTTTAAATTAAGGTATATAAAATATCCTTATGTTTACCTTGGGTTGGGTTACCTTTGTTTCTTCATTTCCATCCTGATAAGTTACCATTCATATGGATTCATATAAACATCAGGCCAAGGCACCCAGCATTTGGTGTCATCCAAGTGGCAGACAAAATGCATCCTGCCAGCTGACAAGCATAGATTTCTTTCACTGTGGCTTCCTAGTAGCTGGATTATGGAGAGGATAGTTGAGAAGTTTTTCTCAATTTCAGCAATATTAAGATGTGTGGACTTCAATTCCCAGGATTCCCCAGGATTCTAGTCAGCAAAGCAAATAGCAGGGAAAAACTCAAGAACATCTGTGGCTTCCAACCTTTTTTTTTTTTAATTACCCAGTTCCAAAATTCCCTTCTGACCTTGGCTGTCAAAACTGAGTGGATAAATGTCTTTGCCTGTGGAAGCAGGAAATATAAAAACCTGCCTGAAATATGTCTAATATAAGAGGAGGAAATGGAAAATTAAAACCTAAGAAACTTCGCCTTCTTTCTATATGTTCATTTTGTGTTATTGCCAATTCATGATGGGCCCTATCAGGCACCCCAAAAGTACCGCCACTGGCACACCATTTTTGTTCCAAAGCACTCCACTGACTCTAAGCAGGCACAGGATAAAGGTTTAGATGGAGCTCTCGTTGTTTTTGATGGAACTAAATATGAACAACCGCAAGAGAAGCAAAAGCTCTCCCCTACAGGTCTTCCCTGCCAAAAGCCCTCAGAGAAGATTGGAGTTGAAGTGTCCGGCAGTGGCTTCCATTTCTCAGCATGCTTCAATTGCTGCTCCATCCCTTCAAGGCACAGTTGACCACATTAGGAACACTGCATCCAGTTTTGGCCACTGACAATATAAAAAAAGATGTTGAGACTCTAAGAAAGAGTGCAGAAAAGAGCTACAGATGATTAGGGAGCTAGAGGCTAAAACACATGAAGAAGGGTTGCAGGAATTGGGTATGTCTAATTTAGTGGAAAGAAGGACTAGGGGCAACAGGATAGCAGTGTTCCAATATCTGAGGGGCTGCAACAAAGAAGAGGGCTCAACTTTTTCTCCAAAGCTCTAGAAGGCAAGACAAGAAGCAATGGATGGAAACTAATCAAGGAAAAAGCCAACCTAGAAGTAAGAAGAATAATTAACAGTGGAACTGTTTGCCTTCAGAAGTTGTGGGTATTCCATCACCAGAAAGCTTTTAAGAAAAGACTGGACAGCCATTTGACTGAAATGATATAGGGTCTCCTGCTTAAGCAGGGGATTGGACTAGAAGACCTCCAAGGTCCCTTCCAACACTTGTTATTCTGTTACGTCAGGAGGAGCAGAAAAGCAAAAGGAATCATATCTCCTTCCCAGAGATCTCTGCTTTCTCAGAGGCCACAACGTTCCCCTTCTAATTTCAGCTTTATTTCCATGTGCCTTTTTACCCCTGCTTTTTCTTTCTATTCCCCCTCCCCACTTTGTCAGATTGGTATTTTATTTGGCTCCATGCTGTCTACAGGGCGGTCCTACTTAACCCTTTGCTTGCTGCCTCGAAGATAAGAATTGGCTCCCTTGAAATCAGATAAATAGTCTCATAAATACCAAGAAAAACAACAAGAAGGCCCTGTGGTTTTTGAAAGACACTGTGCTAGAGTGTAAAGGATGGGCGGGGAGGGAACGGGAGGGGGAGAGGAGAGGGGGAAGAGGCAGACAAGATAATTTGCCAAAAGGCCAAACACATAAGTGCAGAGATGAGTCATGGAGGGCTCCCTGCAGGGCTCCCTGCTTACCTCTACATTGCTTAGGCACACTGTCAGGGCAGAGGGATGAGTGATTAGCCAATGCAGTGGAACCATTAGACGGGAAGATTCACAGCTCCAGTTTAAAGGAAGTTTTTCGCCTTCAGGCTTGCAGGGGAAAAATTGACAATACCCCATTGTAGTGTAGTAGTGTTAAGGGATAAGGACGTGCTCTTTCATTGGCTAGATAATGAATTAGGGATTGCGAGACTCAGTAATTCCTCTCCCTGACCTTAAGCCACTTGTGTTATTTCGGCCTCCTGTATGTAGAAAGTAACCTTCTCCTGCCTTAAAACAAGGCAGTAAGAGTTTTGTTATGGATACATGCGTGAAGTCCTATGAGTACGTGGAAGACTATCACAAATACAATGTGGAACTTTTGTATGTTCCAACACTTTGGGGAATATACCTTCAAGTTCAGCCTTTTCTCTTGATGACTGCCTGGACAAGTCTCTAGAATTTTTGCGGCAAGATTTCAGAAGTGGTTTGCCTTGCCTTCTTCCTAGGGTAGAGAGTTACTGACTGGCCCACGGTCATTCAGCTGGCTTTGTGGCTCAGGCAGGCAGAACTAGAACTTACAGTGTCCAGAGTTCTAGAATCTAGACTGATGTCCCAGCCACTACATCAAACTGACTTTCTTATCTTCTAATCTACTTTTAGATTAGGTCTAACAAAAATACATTATGTGGGAGCAGGATAAAAGTTTGTGCTTAAAAGTGGGATTTGGGGACATTGGCTTTTACTAAAGAGAGAGAGAGAGAGAGAGAGAGAGAGAGTAGGTTGGGGAGTTGAGAATATATGACAAGAATATGTGACCCAGCTCCACAAAAAGCAGTACAGTCAAATTTAGGAATAGAGATACTAACATAAAGTTGAAGAATTGTTAATAATCTCTGTAGCAATAGGAAAGCAGCAGCAATGTTTTGAACTGTGGAGAGAAGTACTAGAGATTAGCTCTGGTTTATATGTTTATTGAATGCTATTTGTGTCAAAGGGCAAATATCTGGTCCAGCAGTTATCAAAATATTCAGGCTGCCTTTGTTCTTATATAATGCAGAATGAATGTGAAGCATGAGGCATTTAGCTTAAGAAGATACAGGAGTTCAGAATGCGATGCACTAAAATATGGTTCTAAAATTATTAATAAATTGTTAAAATAAATTATAATTATTGATTATAAAAATTATTTATTGTTTTTATATATAATTTATATATAAGTTGTAAATTCCATAAATACTCTGCTGCACAAAATCAACTTTTGCTTCTCCATATCTCCTATTTCATATTTTATATTCCTGAATAGTGGGGGACTATTTCTTCCAAAATATTCATGGAGAAGTGCTGTGTAGCAACCCCCTTTCATGGCATAATGGGGCAATAGGCAGAAAATGCTGTTTTCAGTAACAATTTCAAATGCCTAGAACAGTCTTCCTCCAGCAATCAGGCTAAGCCCTGAAGACTGAATACTCCCAGAGGCTTTCCCGATTGTGTGCCATCCAGGACTGGATATTATTACTGTTTGTTTGTTTTTTGCTGCAGGCTATAGTTACTGTTTGATAACATTATATTATGGTTTGTTGCACAGTCAACCAGATGTTCAGACTGGATTTAGTATTTTTATCCAGCTCTCTAGTGCTTCCCAAGAACCTGGGATAGACAGATCCTTGGGATGTTTGATGGTGTTAATGGTATCCTTGCAAGATGTAAGCTGTTCCAAGTAAAGCTGCCTTTTCCCATTAACTATCCTATTATTTGAGTTAAAAGTTGGTTTATTTCCCTGAAGATGCTTTATTATATGTTACGTTGTAAATTACATGTTATATGGTGTGAGCTGCTACGAGTTTGATAAATTCAGCAGCATAAAACTTTAATGAATAAATAAATAAATAATAAATAAGTAATTGGTTAATTAAAGTCATTAGCCTTGTACAATAAGGTGCTGTGGCATTAGGTGAGAGTCACAAAGGAAGAGCAGAGTGTTCAAAATTTAATCTCACTGATGTTAACAATGGCCTTTCCTTTTGCCATTTTTAAACCAGTCCATTTAATTCTGAACATACAAGTAATCTCTGAACCACAGCTCATTGCAGAGCTCAAATCCACCTGAAGGAAGAGAGCTGAACTCCCCCCCCCCTCTCCAGTTTCTCAATAGAGAATTAAGCAATATGGGTGGAGAAGCTTACTAAGATTTTGAGAAATGCCATGACAAGACTTTAAACTGTGCAGGGATAGGTGTTGACATGATATAAGGCAAGGGTTAGCCTTTAGGATCAAAGAGGCACATCTCATATCCCTTTGCCCTTTTCCTTCATGAGGGAGAGGGAAAGGTAATTTTTCTTTCCTGTCCAACAAGAAAAAAAAACTGTTAAAGGCCTTAAATAACATAGGTAGGACTTTAAATACAATATTCAGTATTGTATAAAAGATTATAAAATACAGACTTTGGAGATCTTCTGATCGAACACACTTTGGGAGGGGTGTGTGTTAGTTGATTCAGTTTCCAATTAAATGTGTGGTTATCCTCTCCTGAGATGCATTTTACCAGGAGAAAGTATTCACAGATATTAGGCTTTTATCTCTTTTTGCCCTGCTAGCACTGGTGTGTACAGCTGTTAGGATCAGAAGGCCATTAAGGTCTGGTTTGTGTACTTTTACTACAAATGCAATTGGATTTTTGTCTTGCACTTTTCCCTTCTGGAAATGCATCTCAAACCGCACGCTGAGTCCAGTTGGTCAGTCAACTGCATACCCATCTGATGCTATCACCACTAGATGAATACACTGTTGGCTGACCAATCACACTCAGGGTGCGGTCTTCAATGGAGCTACCGCTACATGGAGGGAAGCATGCAGTGGGGGACCTCAAGGTTCTGTCTTGGGCCCAGGGCTCTAAAACATCCTCATAAATGACCTAAACAAGAGGATTGAAGGGGCACTCATCAAATTTGCAGGTGATACCAAGCTGTGGAGTAATGCTAATACTTTGGAAGATAGACTCAAGATTTAGAAAGTTCTTGACAGACTTGCCTATTGGGCCCTATCTGACAAAATATAGTTCAGTGGTGAAGTCCACACTTAGGCAGGAAAAATCAAATGCATAAGTATGGAATAGGCAGTACCTGCCTGTGAAAGAGGTCTAGGTGTCCTGTAGGAGGGATTTAGGTGTCCTGGACCACTGTTTAAGTAAGAGCCAGTACTGTGCTACAGCTGCCAAAAAAGCCAATGTAATTCTAGGCTGCTATAGAGAAGAAAAATAATGGAGCACTGAACTGAGTAGGCACAATAACAATTGGGCTTGTTACATGAAAAGTGCAGCTGCCCACAGATTCTGTGTCAGTTGGTTCCAGAATTTTTGAATTTCTTGAAAGTTTAGCTGATGCCTAACATTCATACTGATCTCCTGTATCTTAATATCTTTATGAATTCTCTTAAGGATTTACATTTTAAGGAGGATGCCTTCTCAGCAATCCCTATCATGAAGTTATCAGCAACTTCATATCAATGCAATGAATGCACTAACAGAAAACTTCTGAAGTGTGCTTACTTATGCATTTGTACACAACTTTTATATATTTTCACTTCTGAGCAAGGCCTGCATTTGCATCACTGGAAAATGAGTACAGTAGATTAAACAAATACCCAGGTCTCCAGATACGATTTCAAACAATAAAGTAGGAAAAAATCAGTACAGGTAGTCCTCAACGTATGACCAGAATTGAACCTCACATTTCTGTTGTTAAGTGAGAAATTAGTTAAGTGAGTTTTGCCCCATTTTACAACTTCTCTTCCACAGTTGTAAAGTGAAACACTGCAGATGTTAAGTTAGTAACATGGTTTTGCGGTAACTGAATCTGGTTTCCCCATTGCCTTTGCTTGTCAGAAGGTCACAAAAAGTGATCATATGATCCCAGAACACTGCAACCTTCATAAATATGAGTCATTTGCCAAGCATCTGAATTTTGATCACGTGGCCATGAGGAGGCTGCAATGGCCGTAGGTATGAAAAATGGTCATAAGTCACTTTTTTCAATGCCATTGTAACTTTGGTCACTGAACGAACTGTTTGTGTTAAGTCCAGGACTACCTGTATACCGAAAGAACACAATAATCACAGTTTGGCACCTTAACATTGTGTGCAGGTGTCTGTCTACCTGTGCATGCTTCCTGTCTCCTTGCAATGGATGATTGAAAATATCTTCCATCTGTTTATCCTCTAGAAAGGTAAACATAAACTACCCAGAATTTCCCAGTCAATATTTCCATTGTGTTCAGATTGGAAAAGACTGTCCTTACTACGAAACTAACATTTGAGGAGGAAAATAAACAGCAAAGATGTCTTGGAACTTACTTACTGCATCATAGAAACCAATTAAAGGGACTCTTTTTCTTGGCCAAACCAGTAAGCTGGATTTTCTTTTTCTTTTTTTCTTTTTGTTCTTCTCCTGAAGTTCTGTGGAGCTACTGTATGTCTCCATCTATTGAATTGTGAAGTGATCCAGATCCAGACATTTGTACTTTTTATATGTACACAGGACACAGACACTTGATACACAACTCCCAATTCTCCGTTTTCCTTCCAAGCTATGAGACATAGAAGAGGACTGTTATGATCAGACCTAGCCATCTTAATGTTTGCTTCGAGGTTATCTTTTACAAACTTTACTTGTGTTGGACTGTGTGATGCATGTTTCAAGTGGCTGTATGGGTTTCTAGGGAAGTGATAGATCTGCTACATAGGGAGGAGAAAATTATCCTTTCTTTATGGAAAAGTACTGAGCTAATGCCCAACAAGTTTCTGAAAGCTAGGATACCAGTGGAAGTCCTCAGTTGCCTTCAATGGCAACTTCCTCACTACAAGCTCACTTTTCATAAGCCTCCCCCCACCTCCACCCCCTAACAAAGCTATAACATAGACAGCTGGTCTGGATCTTGAATTCTCAGCCATCCCAATGCAATAGTCACTCCAAATGAGATGTTTTGCACTGAACCTGGCTATTTCATCATCTTCTAGTCCTGGGTAGATGCATGGTTTGGGGAGGTGGGATTAGGCAGAGTCTGATGCAAAACACAAAAAAGGCATCCACCTACACTCTCTTAACATTTCTTTGAAAATCAATAGGAAGACTTTCCTGAGCCCTGGTGGCACAATGGTTAGAATGCCATATTGAGGCAAACTCAACCCACGGTTTGGAGTTCAAGGTTGACTTTGCAGGCCAATCTTATATATACTGTACTTAGCCTACAGAAATGAATGGCATTTACTCTTAAGTTGGCTTTGCACAGAATCTTCCAAGGTCATAAAATGAGGACCCCGATTGTTGGGGGCAATATGCTGACATTGTAAACAAAGCAGAGAGTGCTGTGAAGCACTATGGGGTGGTACAGTATATAAGACTAAGTGCTGTTGCTATTGCTTTAACTTTCTGGATCTGGAAGGTTCTTGGCTGGGAAAAGCCATGATAAAGAATAGATTACATGTAACAGTTATGCACATGTAGTCAGCATTTGAGTGGCATCAAATGTCTGTATCTAAAGTTAGAGGCGACTGCTGTTGTGAGGTCTGGTCCCTGAAAGTTTGTGGCAAATATGATGGTGCAGTTCCAAATGCCTGTAATGTTAGCTCTTGATCACAGAACAAGAGCTGCCAATCAACCAAGCAGCTGCAATGGATTTCCTGAGGAGGCTGAACAGGATACAGAAAAGCAGATGCTGAGTGGGGATGAGGGGAATAGTAGCCCAATACATCCGAGCTAGGAAAGGATTATTTAGGATGAGGCACATAAAAACCCTTTAAGAAACTATTCCTGCATCAGAGCACCATGATTCTGCAGGAATAAAAAGAGGTTCAAGTTGCTGAACTTTGATTCTGGCAAAACTTTCCTATAAAGTTTTATATTATAGTCAACAACGTGCCCTCTAATTTCCACCATTTGTGCCATGGGATGTGGTTGGGGGGGGGGAGGAAAACAGCCGAGGCTATGGAACCAGTTATATTGGTGGTGTTGCATGAATTAGTTTTGTTTGCTTTTCCTAAAAACACTGGATTGGATTAATTGCAGGAAGAGAGTCATGTCGGTCTATGATAGCAATAAATCAGGAGTCTGGTAGCACCAGTCATTTTTAATAGTCCAGGCAAGTGAATGGGATCCTAGTTGCCCATTGTTACTTAAGGGTAGTCTTAACATGACAAAACTCTCTGTGTGTGTGTGTGTGTGTGTTTGTGTGTACACACACACACACACACACACATATCCTACTGATTTCTCTGGAATGCTAAACATCTCTCCTACTGAAATCACTTCAAATTCCCCTCATTTCTTGGAGATGTATTTAAGCATTTGTTTCAATCTGTGTCAAAAAGCTTAGACTAAACTTAGTGCTTAACTTAGTGCTGGTTGTGTTAAAACTACAAGGGAACACCTCAAAAGCTTCTTTATGTGCTAACATTTAAGGAGGTTGTGAATCAGGGTCTGTGTGATGCCTGGGGGAACAGAGTGCTGAAGGGGGCGCTGCCTAGGGCTTTCAAAAAATACTGCTAGATCTGCAAACTATCAAGCAACTATAAACATTTTCCTCCATAGGACTGTCATATGTGCTTAAGATACCAAGCTGGCATTTAGTAAGATCAATAAATATGAAGCATTTTTTTAATATTATGCTTCTTTCAAATAAATCTGTGTTCTGTACTGTATATATTTGTGTAAATATAATTGACATTTATTTCCTTGAAATACTTCAGCCTCATGTTGCTGGATAGTTTATAGTGGCATAAAAATAGGTGCATCAGTCACTGAGGAGGAAGAGAAGGAGCCGAGCTAACAACCTGCGCAAATCATGAAAAGCCAATTCTTTAAGTTAGTTTGGCCTTGGCATCTTTACAGCTTCTTTCCCTGCTGCTTGAATCAAACCAAGGTTTCTTGTATAATTGGAATTTCCGGGTTCCCCAATAAACACCCCAAGAACTATGGCCAGGCCTAAAAAATGAGGCTTGCCTCTCTGCACTTCAACAACATGTCAGGAGAGAAGGGAGAGAGGCCAGGTGGTATGTTGTTATTTTTCCATAAAGCTTTTCTTTATTATTATTATTAATAATATTTTAAAATCCTCATAAATACTTGACTTGGCAAACCTGTCTCTTAGGAAGTGGTCATACAGATCTGAGGTAGAAAACCCGGTACAGACAATGTATCAAATTCACCCACATAGGTAGTTTAAATACATCCAACATAAAAACAACGTGGATGGGAGTGTAAGGTTGGGGTGGGGTGAAAAAAACGGGGGGAGGGAGTGAGAGAGGACTTCGATGTATTGTTTATTTACATATTTGTAAAGCACTAAGCACAGTCCAGCCAAAGGGAAGCATGGTGATGTCCCATGGATTTCAACGGGAGGGTTATGGTAATGTGCTTAACTCTCCCGCTGAAATCAATGGGTGGTTAGAAAGTGCTTAACGGTGGCCGACCGGGCACATTTTCCCGCCTCCTTCAGAAAAGCGGAAACCTCAGAGCGACCAGCCGCGGTGATTTCTTGGAAGGCATTGCCGTTCCCGCGACAGCGCCCAGATCCAATCTCAGATCGACGGCGGTACCGGTTTTAGCTGGATCAGCTTCAGAACCGAGAGCCGGACGGGAACCTGCTCCGGCGGCGCTTTTTCTGCACAGAGGCGCTGCAGGGTGGGCTGAGGAAGGCAGGGAACAGAGGCGGGTACCCAGAGTCTTCGCCTACCTGGGCCCGCCGAAGCGAAAAGGATCGACCCTCATCATGCGCGGGCGGCACGGCCAGTGGTAGCTGGGGAGGATGGAAGGGAAGGAGGTTGCCGCGGTGACGGAATGGGTGTTTGGCGAAATCCAGGGTCAGACGAAGAGCCCTGTTGCTGACCGAGGAACGGCGGTCCCGCGTTGTCCCCCTTCTCCCTTCCTTCCGAGGAGAGGTGCCTAGATGGCTTTTCCGTTTCTCATTAGAGTCCTCTCCTTCTCCAAGCAGGGAAATCAGCGGCGTCCAGGAAATCAAAGGCGGCCGTTGGAAAGTCACCCCTCCGTCTCTATCCACTCTTTTAGGGCTGTGGGTTTTGGTTTTGTTTTAAAGGAGGGGTTTGCGCTTCAGACGTTCCGCAATCCTCGAAAGAGTTACGCGGAGGACGATGCACCCTGGTACCGACAAATTTAAAATAAGGAATGGGAGACACAAACGCTTGGCTTTCCGACGAGGTTCCCAGAAAGTAGAGAGTTGCACAGACAGTGAAGCACGTGTGTGTGAATAGGTTCGGATCCAAGTTCAGCCAAGGGATTGCAAGGTAGTTTTCGGCCTCGCCTCCTCCTTTTGTAGGGTTATAGTATCTTGCACCGCGGCTCCGACATTGCACAGGCCCTCCGACGTTTCCAAAGCAAATGTAGGGAAGAGCTGCAAGGCTGCTCTTTGGCACGGCAGGAAAGAGGGAAAAGGCGAGCTGCGAAGAGCCCCCGCCGGGCGTCCCGTCGGGTTCGGTTCGCCAGCGTAGTTGTTAGATTCTTCTTCGTCGCAAACAGGAACTCCGGAGGGTCATTGGTTCAGTTCCAGCGCCCAGACCTGCTGAGGCCACCCAGTCCTGCCCTTAAGCCTTTTTTCGCCTTGACCTAAAGCATGAGAATATCCCACGGGCTGCTGCAGAAAAATGAAAGGGGGGGGGGAA
>JANHJO010003557.1:219881-230430 GCA_032468235.1 Pseudoxyrhopus heterurus | reverse complement strand
AGCGCCTAGAATTTATTTAATTTGGTTTGGACGTAGAGCCGGAGAATCCATCTCCTCAGCTCTTCGCTCAGCCAGAAACTTCCGCCAGCCCGCGGGCCAAACTTCTCAATCTGACGAACCAACACCTGCTTTTCCGACTAGAGCGAATAGCAAGGAGAGCGCTTTATCGACCAATCAATTCTTTTTTTTTTAATTGGTCCCCGTCTCAACCAATCCCCGGCTCCAGCGCTGATCTCTATGTTCTGCTTCGACTCGACAGCGCCTCTAGAGGCTGGCAAGCCCGCGGCCGAACCGGTTTTCACCAGTGGTTGGTGGGTTAGGGGTCCCCCACCCCGCCAGCCGGAGGCTGCATTCTTGGGCGGCGCCTCCTGCGCCGCTGCGGCCCAGCGAAACATCAACCCTGGCACGTCCTGTGACCTTGACGCCACCGCCAATCCCTACTCCGGACACCGTTATCTAAATAGGGCTGTAAATCAGGCCGCTGTCGGATTGCGTGCCATTGCAGGGGCTCCATAAAACGGGGCTCTGCGCCCGAGCTGTTTACATTGCAGCCCCGTAAAATATTCCCCCTGTCTTTTGTATTAGCGTCTCACTGTAACATCCCGTAAATCACGGCTCGTCCGCATGAGGAATGGCTCAGCCTCTTACATATTTTTAGAGGCATAAATAAATGTCAATTGGTTTCCATTATCTGCTGCAAAGAGAAAGACTGGAAGAATCGGCCCCGTGGTGAGGAAAAGTTATTGCTCGCAGGGGGCCGCGCAAGCTGAAGAAGGCTTGACTCCCGGTCCTGTCCTGTCCTGGAGCCCTAACGGTAGAAAATGGAGTTTGTCTGGAAATGCGCCTTAGGCGCTTCTGCTCCGGCAGCCTGAACTTAGCGCCACGGTTACGCCGGTCACCTGTCCTGCTTTGAGTAACAACGGTGAACCCGGAGTGCCTCTGAGAAGGTGCCGAGCTGTCTCATCGCGGTGGAAAAGTTCGTTAGAATTAGGCAACGCGGCTCTCCTTCCTAGCCCTGGGCTTAAATCCAAACGTCGCTGCATTCGGAGGATTCACTGGTGGGAGAGTGAGTGAGGTTGTGATCCGATTTATTCAGAGAGAAAACTGGAGATAAACGAGTGCATAGACGTGAAAGAAATGGGCGAAAGGAGACAACGTTTTGCTATCCCGCATTTTCTGTTTCCCTTCCTTGAGGCTCCAGCGTTAAATGGCTTCCTGGAGTTCTGAAAGGGTCTTGCCCTTCTCGACCTGTTCATGGCTGGGCACTTTCACTGCAGTCTCGAAGTCAGGCTTCTTCCAGCTGTATTACACACTCTTGACATACAAATTAAATATAAAGGGTTCTCTGTTATCTAACAGGCTGAGGTTTGCTTTTGGCTGCGGTAATTCTACTAAGCCCCTTCGTACAGTAATATATTAGGATAAATGTTCACTTCTGTTAAAGGGGGGATTCATTTTCAAAGCCCAAGTTCAGCTTTGGGATAGTGAACAGGAATTATAGAGGAGAGTGGCTTTGAATGCACACTGAGGATCTTTTCCTTATATCTATTTATTTAGAACATTTTTTAAGCCTGCCTTTCAGTTTGCCAGATTCCCTTAAGTAGAGAACAATTGCCAAGTTTCAAGTATTTATTTATTCAGTTTATCCAGTTTATAGGAATATACATTTGTTTGAAAACAGAGACAAAAATCAAACAAACAAAGCAGGAGTCATAAAAAGTCTGTTTAACAAAGTAAGGCTTGTACTGGCTTGAAAAAAAAGAGAGGCTTTTGCTGGATCTGTTGCACAAAACTGCTTGTTCAGCAACAAGTATACTCCTGGAAATACTTGTTCCTAAATTGTAATGGTTGGTACATGTGAGAAAAGTGCAGTTGCCTCAAATAAGCTAAAAATTATTTTAAAGAATAATTATAGATTTTTTTCTTATTTTAAAGAAATAAAGAGTAAGGCTTTCTTTAAAAATAGAAAGGATAATTTCTTGATCAAATTAAATATTCCATGTGTGCCTTTGTGTCAAGCGGCCCAGATATTTTTATCTTAGATAACTTGCAAAAAAGTTTGCCAAGTGGCTATTAAAAGTTGGGTTTTCCTCTTCCATTTTGGAACTAATTTCATATGATTCTGATTACATCCACAAACAGAAAACGAGTGCACAAAATGTCGGGGGCTATAGACCAAGCACAACACGATTTATCCATATTTTATTCTGGAAGAAATTTACTGAACTTAGGAATGTTAAAAGGTCATGGGTCAAATGAGTAAGGAAGAAAATGGCAACCATGTTGTCATGCATTAACCATGTTTAGAAAAAAATGGCAACCAATCTGAGCATTTAATGTAATTTATATAATAGATTATCTATGGAGCCTCACTTTTGGTACACTCTGTATACATAATCATTTAGGTTGCCATCCCCAACACACACCTTCCAAATGTGTTGAACTTCTGATTGCCTCTAGACACTCCCGGCAATTGATTTAGAAGTAGGAAGTCTCTGCGTTCAAATTCATCCTCAGCCATGGAAGTGCTCAGGGTCCTCTGCAATCTACCTCATAGGACTATTATGATAATGTCATGAAGGAAGATCCCCCTGTAGAGAACAACCTTGTGGGGAAATGTAGCTCATAATGAATCACAGTATGTTATGTAGCTTGTCCTGCCCAATGGCACTGCCCATGTGTCATTCTTTAAGGACATCCCTTCATGAAATAGGACCTAGAATTCGTTAAATCCATCTATGAAATAAGCAAAGGCAGTTGCATTTTTACTAATCTCCAAAGCAGTAAGAGAAAAGAGTTTACACAAAAAAGAAGCAATTCTGAAGTCTGGTCAGGAGTGTATGTGGTAGACAAAAAAATAAGATGGTGTGCAATCAAAGCTCTGCTCTCTTTTTATATGCTTTTTTAATTTAAAAAAGGAACAGGGTTTTGATCACATGGTTGCAGCTACCATCTTAACTTCCCTAGTGGATTACCCTGTTCTGGGTGAGGGCCCTGTGGTCAATATTACCTTATACCATCTACCCACTACTTTACATGGAACAGGCTGGTGAATCCTGATCTCATAAAAAAAAATGTTCAGACTTTGAGTTGGACTTGGAAACAAATTGGAAACTGGTGTAGATTGAAACCACCTTCTTCTTCTTCTTCTTCTTCTTCTTCTTCTTCTTCTTCTTCTTCTTCTTCTTCTTCTTCTTCTTCTTCTTCTTCTAAAAAAGGGGGCCTTCCCTATCAGCAGCACTTTGGATCAAGAGCTTTTGGAAGGCAGTCCAGTCCATTAGATAACATGAAGGAAGCTGACTGACCTGAGTTTCTAGGATTCCTTCCCTTGAAAGATCTTAAGCAGGTCTCCTATCTATGAGCCAATACATGAAAAGAATACAAGCCAAAGGATTCCTATCTTTCCATATGTTCTGATTGGAACCTTGCATCTCAAATTAGCTCCACTGGAGACTGGATAATGTGAACCCTCTTCATTTGTGCAAGAATGGAGGGCAAATTACACGTTGTTGAAATGGGATAACCAATGAAACAGGAAAACTCTAAAGCAGAACTCTGCAAGCTGCATTTGAGCACCGTGGACTTTTTTTGAAAATCTGGAATTCCTGCAAAAGAACTCCAAAGGGGAGGAAATACTTCCTGCACTAGTTCAGTCCTGTGTTATTGATATGACCACAGATTCTCGTCCTTAATTTATTTGGTTAATTAAGGAGATCTTAATCTAAGTTGTTAGTCACCTTGGAACTTGATCCTTCTAAAGTTTCAGGAACCTAAGAAACCTTTTTCAATACAGATAGTCCTTGATTTGTGACCACAATTGAGCCCCAAATTTATGTTGCTAAGTGACACAGTTGTTAAGTGAGTTTGCCCCATTTTGTGATCTTGCCACACATATTAAGTGAATCACATATTAAGTTCTTAAGTTAGTAACATGAATGTTAAGTGAATCTGGCTTCCCCATTGTCTGCTTGTCAGAAGGTTGCAAAAGCTGATTGTTTGACCAAGGGTCACTGCAACCATCATAAAAATGAACCAATTGCCAGCATCTGAATTTTGATCATGTGATCATCGGGATGCTGCAAGGATCACGTGAAAAATGGTCATAAGTCACTTTTTTCAGTGCTGTTGTAACTTTAAATGGTCACTAAATGAACAGTTGTAAATCAAAGACTACTTGTATATTAGGAGTTTGGAATATCAATTAAGACATTTCACTTTCTCAGAGCCATTCCCATGCTCACTTTTTCTGATCCAAGTCATATGTGCAATTATAGCATTTTCGCTGTTTACACTGGTTAGATAGCCAGCTATTTGTCTGTCAAGAAAAGTAACCTATTTATGGCAAACCTGCCACTTGCACTCACTGAATAAATCACAGCACAGCAGAGCTTTATGGAAAAAGCTCATTTTATTTTCCATGTGCATCTATGTTCATTTATTACCTTCTAAGTTATTAGTCCCGTAAATGACACTGTGTTTACAGAATTTTTAATGTCATCAGAAAAAAAAAATCACAGATCAGCTTCCTTTCCAGTGTATATTTAACGTGGATGAATGTGCCTCTAGGAGAATTCAAACAAAAGAAAAGAATGGTTTATTTGAAAAGTAGTAATTTACAATTCAGGCAAAGTCTATGTTTGTATTTACTGACCTTTGTAGTCCACAGTAGCTATTAATTTATTTGAGAAACTGTTGTCTCTAAAATTGTGTTTTGATACAGCTTGTTACATGGGTTTTCTTTTTGATGTCAGTGTGTTTGTATGGTTATACGTGGCCACTTTAATTCAATTCAATTATACATTAGTCTTGTAGGGCCCTGTAGATCTTCATATATTATTTATTAGCAAATAATTGTACCTTATGTTCAAGCTGATTTACTATAACTAAAAATAATGACTGACATTATTATGCAATAACAATTAAGCAACTGGCACAATATATTAGCATGTAGAAACTCCAACAGTTGTCTTTGGAATTCCAGTGCAATTAGTGAGAAGTATTATTCAGACGGTGGCATGAATAGCAGATCCATAGTTTTTTCTACCCTGCAAAAATATATTTTAAAACAATCATTTTTTTTTAAAAAAAGAAAAGTTGTAAGGATACGGGGAGTGTCAGAAATAAAGCTTGCATTGGCTAGTTACTACTGGATCTTGGTTTGGGGACATGTGAAAAATACAATATGAGACACATTATAATTATGATAATACAATTTAGGAAGTCATCACAAGATTAACATGATACTCTAGTTTTCATCCTCCCCCTGGTTTGATAAAAAAAACGGTGATCTTGACTGGCTACCAAAATCCAGAGTATATTATTTTACTTCCTGCCAAGGAAAAGCTATAACGAATGTGTAACCAAAGACAAAATAGCTCAAAAGAGAAAAATGGAAAACACTTTCAGGGAACTCTGGGTATTTTGGCATCAGCAGGCCCCATCATTTAGCAGTTTGGAATAATGGAGATGAGGCAGATGCTAGAAAGATGCACTCCCAGTATCTTCACGCGTATCTCTGGAAAGCACCCATATTCAAGAGAATTGGGATGAGAATCTAGATCATAACAGGGAGACAAAAAAAAAGATCTCTATTTAATCAGAACCTGCTTAGGCTACTATTTAAATGCTGAAATCAAAATGTAAAAACTATGCATTTAATAACATGTGCCATGTTATTTTGTATTAATTATTTGGGCAGGGGGGGATATCTTTTGTAGAGTTTGCCATGATTGAATCACTCTCTTACTTTTCTGCAAGGGGACAAGGTCTGTTAGATTGTCCCATCCCAGGCAACTGAATCCAAAGGGTTTCCACAGAGAAGTTGTTATTTTCTCTGAGGATCCGATGAGCAGTTACTGGGTATGTTTTGGTAATGCTTTGGATTGGATTGCTTCTAGGTGGCTTCTCACACCATTTTAACCCTGGGGTGCTCTTTGGTTTTTCCAAGAAGCTTTTTCATATTAGAAGAAATATCAAGACAAAGAGACAGAAACAGAATCTAATGGAACACAAGTGAGAGCCTGTATAACGGATTATATTGGAGCAATATGTTCCTTGTTATTTCTCTGCTGTTATCCATCTACAGATGGCTCTCCAGCAGCCCTATTTAAAGTGATTATCATTCCTTGCTGGGGAAAGATAATGAGTCACCACTAGGTCATCTGCAAGGTTGCTGTGAGGAATATTGTATCTGATGGATAAAACACTGGGTCAGTCCAGATGCCTGAGACTTAGCCTTACAGGCTTAGCTGGGATAAATTGATAATTCTAGAAGATTTGGAGTGGATCATTGGAAATGTGAACTGGGAGACCTATTTATTAGATCCATGCACTTCTCCTGGCTTGTGAGCTGTTTGAGAGGTGACATGCCTATATAATGGTGTAAGATGTTTTAAGGAGGAGGGGGAGGAGATGATTCTTCCAACCTTGAAGAAAGCATGATGTGCCTTCTCCTTAAGAACTCATTGCTGGACCCCACATCCAATTTACAACATTCCCTTATTAGAGAAGAATTCAGAAAAGATGGTCAGGCAGCAGTTCCAGAAGGTCCTGGAGGAAATGGATTATTTGCATCCTTTCAATTAAATTTCAAACGGGGGCATTGTTCATAGCTGGAACCAAGGTGGTGTTACAGCTCTGGTTCTCTTTGATTTTTCAGAGGTGTTTAATGCTATCAATCTTAGTGTCTTTCTAGGAGTGAAAGGCACCAGATTGTGGTGGTTCTCCTTTTTTTAATGGATGGTTCCAGTTGGTGTTGGCAGTGGGGAACAAATTGAGCTCAAAGCTCTTAACTTGTGGGGAATTTGGAACTTGACTGTCTCAACCCTCTGTTTAACCAGTAGGAGAGGCCATCCATCAATTCAGAGTCAGAATCAGATATCATGAGTATGCTGATGAAACAAAACTGTACTTCTTGGCTCTAGGCTGTCCAATTGATGCTGTTGAAAACGTGACTGAGACCCTGAAGGCTATGAGGGTCTTGGTTGAAAAGAATAGACTTGGAGTCAACTTTAGCAAGATGGAATGGCTATTAGTATTGGCAGCCCCTGATCCTGGAAATTTTCCATTTTCCTGAACTCAAGCTCCTGCTTAGAAAACAGGTGTGTTGTAGCTAGAAGGATCTTTGCACAATTTTATCTGGTTTATCAACTGGACCTGTTCCTGGATTGAGAGATTCTTAGGTGCTCAGTCATTTCAAAGTCACCTTTCATTTGGGCTGCAGCAACGTGTTATATACAGGAGTGTCTTTGAAAACAGCCCAAAAAACTACAGAGATTGGCATACCATCATATGGCCATGTAATGCTATTTTTCTATGAGCTGCACTGGTTGCCAATATTTTTTTAAAAAATAAAAATATTTATTTAAAACTTTTATGGAATAAAATAAATGACCACATTAAGAAAAAAAGTGAGAAAAAATAGTGAGATGAAAATAACATCTCAGTAAATAAACAAAAAATCTACAATTGTCACAACATTTAAAATCCATTATTTCATTGACTAAATAATTAATTGCATCTATGTAACCAGACTCATTATATCATCTTGAGAAAAATTGTAAATCACTGTAGGACTCTAAACATTAACTTCTACAGGTATGTTGATTTCACCAAAGAGAAAAAGAGAAAAGAAAAATAAAAGATTAAAACAATCAGTAAAAAAACAATATTAATTTCTAAATTTCTAAATGGTTATTATCTTTACATCAGCTATTTCAACTTCCAAAGTCTTTATGCGGTTGTGCAACCCTTTAAATTTAAATGTTATTACTGATACAATTGAATAATAAACTGAAAGCCACCACTGGCGCTCATGAATCATCGGTCGAACATAGTTGGGGGATGGTATTCTCTTAAAAATGAGTCAAATAGCAAAATATATTTATGTGTTGTTAATAACAAATTGATATTATCAATGGTAATACTTTTAGCCCCAAAGGAATAATCTGTTTTCCTCAAATAAATGTTTTTTTTATTTGGAAAGACCATCTTAGGCCCTGTCTCCCCTTGGCCTTTAGCATGGCACAATCACACCCCAATAACCAATCTTCCCTCTTGACTTTCACATAGTCCTCATCTGTTCGCAGTCTCAGGTCATCACTAAATGCTCCAATTTAAAGGTGTGTTTCCCGCCTTATATTGACCCTATTGCCGCTTAGCTTCAAAGTGTATGTAATGCTTTGCCATTTATCATCTTGGGAATGAGGTCCTTGATGAGATCACTGATGACAGAGGTTGAGTTGGGGGGAGGTGTATTCTGGGCAAGCCTCTTCCCTCCTGTTTACTTTCCAGCCTCCAGATTTCTCTTTGACTTTGCCTTCTCCACTTCCATTTTCTTTCCTGCATTTCTTAAATATCCCCTAATTCCCTCTCATACCATTAAAACCAATAACTTTCCAGTCTTTCAATAAAGAAGGCCTCTGTGATTTCATTTGGGGAAGCAGAGGGGTGTTTTCACATTGCTCCACTTTAATAATTTTTTTTTTTTGCTAAAGGGTATCTTCAAAGGCAGCCACCTATTTCTCCTCATTGCAATATCTAGAAATTAATGAGGGATGGTTTTTGTAGCTTCTTTTCCAGTTTCCCTATATTCATCAGTTTCCTGGAAGTAAAAGACACAATTGCCCTGCCATACTCCAGTCTTTGCAGACACTTTACAATTTTGTAAGGGTCTGCAAATCCATAAAACAAGGGAGAGGCATCCTTTAGTGTTTGTTCCACAATAGTGGAGCTTCTCCAGTCACAAATTATTGAGCAAAAAATATCTTTTGCAGCTAAGCATACAGAGAAGTCACGCTGTGAGGAAACTCATTTCTTGTTTATTTTAAATACATGGTTGTGATTTTATGTAGTCTGTGGATGTTAAAATTATTAATTTTACATGTAGTACAGAATATAGAATCCAGGAATTTAGTCTCTGCTGGCAGAATGCTTCTATCCTGGAGCACTGGGGTAATTTTTTTTTATAAGAAATCATTAGAAGCCATCCAAGGACTTCATTCACGGGGAACAGTCTTTGTGTTCTTTCCACCCTCCCAGCTGTGGAAACTGTGGACATCACAGAAAATTGTAATACTTGGATGATTTCTCCAGCTTTCAGCCTGGGCAAAATGTCTCTCTTATTCCTTATAAGAAAAAAGGGGGTGAGAGGAAGGGAGCGAGTTTGGTTCCTGTAGAATCTCATGCCGAAAAGGTGCTGGTTTTGGGTTGGGCTCCCCCCCCCCTTTTTTTTTTTTTTTAAAGTCCAAGCTGAAAGAAAAATCATTTGAAAAGATGACAGGCTTGATTTACACTGTCATTAACCAGAACTGAAACCCTACACAGGCGGCGTCTCCTGTGTAAACCACATTACCCACATGCTTAGCAGCTGATGTTTCTCTGATTCTGGCAGATAAAGGCCATGGTGGATCTGTTTCTTGGAGTAGGTCTTTGTGTTCTTCATGTAGGTTTTAAAGTTTGCTATCATGAGCTCCAAGGTTATTATCAGACTTACAGAACGTGAGCTATGAATCCAATCAGTCCTTGAATTATGTATGTATTTTGTACAGCATGATCAAATTTATTTTACAGTCGAAAAAGGTTGCAGCTAAAAAGTATCCACATTCAATCTTTGGATGAAATTGAACTGAAATAAAATGTATCACACACATATACTAGGAACTTCTGAAAGATTTTGGACAACTATTGACAAGATTTGTGTGGTTGCCTTGATGGTACTAGTCCCATCCAATATGCAGTCTCATATCTTTGTGTGCTTCTTTAGTATCTTATCATTAAAAAACTGAGAATCATTCCTCTGTTGGGATAGTATTTCAAGACATGCCTTTTGCTCATGTACTCCTCCATTGTATCTTACTTCTCCATTGTCCCTGCAGATTTGACCTAACTTCCAAAGTGCTCGTGCTATGTTGAATCAGTCAAATACACAAATAGATTTGGACAGAGGGTTGCTAATAACATTTTTTTTGCTTATTATGGGGAAGATGGACCATCACTTTAGGTGGGGGAAGACTTGTGAGGGGATAACAATAATTGGTTGGCCTTAACGTAGGTTTACAAACATCACCAAAATGATGAGAAACATACAAAAACATCTTTAATTGAACACAGTAATGCATTTACAAGTCTAGGCTAACAATCTATATGTGTTGCAGATCGTTACTCTTGTATAACTAGATAGAAGAGAAATGCAAATGGTGATGTGGTGCTTGATCTTAACGGAACTTTTTCTCCATACTTTTACACATACATTTCCTGATTTTATGAAGTCTGCATGCGTGCCATATAGATTGCTCTTTGTAGCATATAAAAGTACAGATTGCAGACTAACGTTGCAGGTTACAATAGAAACTGAACTTAACTAGGGGGCAGCACCTAGTCAACCTTGGCTGATTCTGGAAAGCAAAATATTGTAGTGTTTGGATATACAGGTAATCCTGGACTTACAACCATAATTGAGCCCAACATTTCTGTTGTCAAGTGAGACATGTTAAGTGAGTTTTTCCCAATTTTATGACCTTCCTTGCTATAGTTGTTAAGTGAATCACTT
>JANHJO010003557.1:190564-205816 GCA_032468235.1 Pseudoxyrhopus heterurus | reverse complement strand
AGATAGCTATCACTGTATAATCTGCATTTCATTTCTTTCCGACTTTACTATTTACCATTTGTTCAACCTGCCCACACGATTATAGAAGTATATTTATCCCTAATTTAGGATAATGGTTCATGCATCTGAGAAAATCATCTGTATTCAATGAAACTTCTGTCAGTGTCCACCAGTAACAACATCCAGTGCAGCATAAACACAGACATATTTAGAATCTATATCCCAAAAGACAGTTCTATCTTTGTGATAATATGTATAGCCATATATGGCAATTCATGATACAATAAGATATACATGTACTTCTCACATACACACATTTGCTATATATGTTATCTAAAGTTATTTTTATTCAATACATTATATTTTTAAATATATCTGGAATTGAGTCACTCACTCAGAAGAGCAGAAAAATTATGCTAGAAAGCTGAAATTTGATATGCACAAAATCCACAGCACTCAATCCCAACAAGATTATTTATAAAATTGATGTATTTTTTCCTTCTCCTTCTCTCAAAAGGAATTAAATGTATCCTCAAAACATCAAAATCAAGATTGGGTTAGACAACTTAGTTCTTTAGACTGAATCAAATATTGGGCTTAGAAGACCTCCAAGGTCCCTTCCAACTTTGTTATTCTGTGGTTTTGAGGAAGAAAAAATTTCCAGCAACAGCCAGGAATTATTTCTGTTATTGCAGAAAAAGTATATTGATATTTATTGTAATGCAGGGCTAAAAGGAAGAGTGTGTTTTGACTAACTTAGATAAGACAAAGTAGAACATGATTGATCTGAGTAGAACAATATCTGATATTAGTTTATCACAGGAGTAGACAACCTACTGGCCCTCTGATGCTTTGAACCACAACTTCCATACACTCAATCAAAACTTTGGGAATTACGATCTGAAAACTGAAGATTATCAGTTTGCCTACTAGCAGTTTGAGGACCAAGGATTTCCTGCAACTATATTAAGTGAGGGGTTAAAATTCCACAAAAGCCATACATTTGCCAGAAAACCTCTGAAAACTATTATCTCTGAATTCTGTTATTCATTCATTCATTCATTCATTCATTCATTCATTCATTCATTCACTCACTCATCCACATTTGTTATAATACCCAACTCAATGGACTCAGACTCAATGGACTCTGAGAATCTTTACCCGGTTGAAGAAATATTTATTAAAAGGTATGCTTATGTGAGGAGCACAAGAAATGCTAGAGTCAGCTGCCTAATAATTCTTTCCTTATCTATGACTCAGTTTCCTGTTGAGGAGAAAGAGAGAAAATAGGATTGTTATCTACCCTTTGCTGAAGGGCATCCTTATAAAAATACATTGGGTGTGGCCACTGGTGCAGCTGATTTGGAGATAACTGGGTCTAGTGGAATTAAGTACCACAGCCTGAGGTCTTTCTTCATATCTCTTTATGGTAAGAATAAGTAAGGAGAGGTGATCTACTTTCCTCATAAGGCTGCAGTTTTAAATCAATATGACATGGAAAGCTCCTTATATTAAGCAAAACTATTTATCCAGTAAACCCAGGATTGTCTGATTTTGATTTCCCTAAATTAATATCCTCCAGTTGGATTGGACCACAGCCCTATCCTGCACAAGAGCAGATCTTCAAAGTCTGAAGCATGAATCTTTCTCATCATTTATTATTTGAGTCTTTAACTCTAGAGATCAAGCTATATATCTGAAACATATGATCTATCCTTGCCTGAAAATTATAGAAAGTATTTTTGGATAAATATGGATTGTGTAAATTTAGCATATAACCAATATTTCTTACTCATATCCTGTATCAAGACACTTTGTAGTTTGGATACACAATGTGTATTTGTAGTGAGCCATGTCAATGGAATGCTGCCAAATTTTACCATTATTTGGTTCATCGTTCATTTTCTTTAGTTGGTCATTCCCGAATGTATCAGGAATGTATGAATGTATCCTCACCAGCTCAAGGTTGACTCAGACTTCCATTCTTCCGAGGTCGGTAAAATGAGGGCCCAGATTGTTGGGGGAAATATGCTGACTCTGTAAACCAGTTAGGAGAGGGTAAAGCACTGTGAAGCAAAGTATAAGTTTAAGTGTTATTGCTATTATGAGCCATGGATTTGTTCCTGTGGACTTTGCTGTTTTATCATACTTTACAGATTTATATACTATATGAACAAAGTATCTAGAGAGTGTACATTTATGAGTGTTCCAAAATAGCTTGCCTGTTGTATCACTTTCAAAGGTAGTATTAATGCCCCTTTCATAATGCATATATGTTTGGAATGGTTCTATCTGAACCTTTCATTAAGTAATTCATTTCTGCATTTGTATCCTGTATTTTCTCAAAGAGGTCAAGATAGCTTTCATGGTAATCTGTTGTTTTTTTTATTCCCTTGATAACAGTACTGCAGTATGATGTAGTTTAGGCTGAGAGGGGGCCATTCCCCATTGCTGAGTTGAAGTACTATTTACCCATTCTTGACTTGGCAGAAAACAGCACCAGTATGCAATGTGCTGTCCCAATGAAATGAAAACAGAGTTAGGAGATATGAACAACAAAGATTCCTTCCTAGCATTTTTCCTGCTAGGAAAAATGAAAGTTTTGCTTTTTATGCATCAACCAAATGTCAATCTATTGGCTGTAACAGGTAATGACCAACTGACCTGTTAGTCAGTAGGCTGAGAGTCCCAGTCACTCAGCCAGCTTTCATACTAAGCTGGGACTAGAATTCACAGCCTCCTGGTTTCTAGCCTAGTGCCCAAATGCTTCTATCATTTAGATGCAGATATAGAATGATGCAGAACTCAGCTGGCCCAAAATTTAGAAAGTTTCACCATTGAGTGGGAATTTGAACTTGACTATCCCTAATTCAAATTCAGTACCTGAATTATTGTACTAAATTTGGTATAGACATAAACAAACAGGCATCCACAAGATTTTTGGATGTTGATTTTGTTGCAGTACAAATTCCACCTCTTTCATATGTTTGTGTGACATATTGACAAAAAGGGAGTTGTGATCTGACAAAAGAAATGCAGTTTGCATAATGGTACCACAATGCTTGATTCATCGTTCCACCATGCCCCACTCCTCGTTTTGCCCCCTCTCAGACACAACTGCAAACACTTTAGAATTTGGGAACCGACTTCATTTTAGAGGGATGAGCAACTTATGTCTGAACTCCATAGAGTTGTATGTGAACATTTCCAAACTCTGCCATTGAAATCTGGCAGCAAACTATAGAATAATAGGGAAAATTCTACACTTGGTGGGGACAAATAAAATAAATCAATTTAACTTTCACTAGGCTTTACACTCTTATTTTAGTAAACTCTCCCTTCCCCCAAAAAAACCCATGAGAAGCCCTGTTTAAAGGAATAGCCTTTCTCAAACTTGTTATTAATAGCATCGTTCACAGCATCACAAGATAACTGGCATATAAATTTGATAAATAAATCTTCTGTGGCACTGCTAGTTTTTTACTGTTTTCTGGTGGTTCCGTGTTCCTGGAATATAGTTAACAAATCCAACATTTGTAAAAACACCAATAAGAAAAAAAGAATACATGGTAATAGCTAATGTCATCATGTAGAAATTTGGCAGAAGCTGGGCAGAAGGGAGTTATAATTGACTCTTCTCCCCGATATACACTTATGTATATGAATATATATGAATCTAGATATACATTGAAAAACTTAATTAACAAAGATAATATGTCTGAATTGATAGCATCTAAGATATTACATGGTGAGCTCATTGTGAGTTCTTACCATTCTTGGGGTAATGAGGCAACATTGATTTCTTCATATAGAAAAACAATTATGAAACTGAGAGGTAAAGAAAATAATAATAATTTCTTCTTATTAAATATGGTACAAGTAGACATGCTTGTGAGCTAGGATTGGCCAATCAACACCTGCCCCTAATATGGGAAGCAGCTTTTAGAGTTTTCCAACCTTGGCAACTTTAAGCATGGCTGGGGAATTCTGGGAATTGAAGCCCATGCACTTTAAAATTGCCAAGGTTGGGAAACCATGCTTTAGCTTTAACAAGGAGAGTTCTATTAAACCCAGTAGAAGCATTTTAAGCAAGGCCAAGTGGATTTATGATTCTGTCAATGTACAGGAAAGTTATGTGGGCTACTATTGACCATATCATTCTACTTCCCAAGAAGTATCTTAAGTTTCATACAAAAAAAAGAGCACTCATTTATGGTTTGTAATTATTGCAAACATATACGGGTAGTTGAACCTATCTTGGCAATGCCTGATGACTCTTCAAAATTGTTAAACAAGATTTCTAGAGGCAGAGGTTTGGGTCTGTATGTTGTTCGTAGGTTTCCTTGACTCTTCCTAAAAGACTGACATAATTCTAAGCAACCTGTCTGGATGTTACATCCATCATTAGAAAAACTGTTCCCAGTGGAAGAATTTAGGCAGGGCACAGTGATTGGGGGGAAACTTGCAGAAGTGGAAGCATCTGTTTGGGATCTCTTCCCCAAGAACCTGACCAGAAGCCAAATCTGATTTTTTTTTCTGACACCAGAAAAAAAATGATTTTATTTATTTATTCACTAAGACCTTCCAGAATGGCATACAGTCATTTTAAGCATGTAGGCAATCTTTATACATTTATTTTTCGTTATATATTTATTTTTATTTGAGGGGGGGGACTTCTTTTAATTATCTCTTGGTCATTAGAGAGTTACACAAATATTTTAACTAAACAAGTAAACATAGAAGCAGACTATATTTTGGACAAGAAAGAAAGTACATATGTACATTTGCTTCTTGTATAATTCTAGAAATTACAAAACACATTTTTTATTGTGAGTAAATGGCCACACACAACTAATTTGGTTCGTGTTAACACAGTATGTTTCTAATACTGATATATACACTTGCATAAAATCTACAGGGCATTATCTGCCGTTCATGTTTATTTCTTCTGCTCCCTTAATTATTTCCCAGGAATTGGGTTTAAAAGATTTCAAATCCTCTGTTTTCAGTTCATGCTGTATGCATAATAAAAAAAAGACACCCATGTTTCATTAACTCTGCTCATTCAGGAATTTTGTTTCATTGTGAAGTCCATAGGTGACAAATATATCTGTCCCCTATGTTCATTGGGCAACCTTATGTCCTGAACAGGTGTCTTTTCATTACTTTTTAATATGTCCAAGATGTGGTCACTTCACAGGTATTTTAAAAGATACTTGCCTTATAGTCAATAATTCCCAATGATTTAGGAGACATTATACAGGTAGTCCTCTACTTACAACAATTCATTTAGTGACCATTCAAAGCTACAATGGCACTGAAAAAAGTGACCTATGATTGTTTTTCACACTTACGACCATTGCAACATCCCCATGATCAAGTGATCATGATCAAAATTCAGACACTTGGCCACTGGCTCATATTTATGACGGTTGCAGTGTCCTGAGGTCATGTGTTCACCTTTTGCAACCTTCTGACAAGCAAAGTCAATGGGGAAGCCAGATTCACTTAACAACCGTGTTACTAAATTAACAACCGCGGTGATTCAACTAAACAACTGTGGCAAGATAAGTCATAAAAGGGGGCAAAATTAACAAACGTTTCCTTTAGCAATAGAAATTTGGCACAATTGTAGTCGTAAGCCGAGAACTACCTGTATTCTATTTCGTGGTCTCTCTGAAGGCCTAATGAATGATGGCTGAGCGGACACTTCAATCCAGTATTCACAAGATCTTGTTAAAGATACCAAAGCCATTATAATAACCAGCTACATAGGTTCAGGTTACGTATTGGAAGTACTGCTCAGAGTAATATGTAAGTGCCTAAAACTGATGAATGGGAGCTTTCCTGTTTGCTTCAGTGAGACTTGAGATTCAATCCATGTGATGAATAAGGATTGTATCTGAGCCAAGAAGTGGGGTCCTTCCCTTCCTTTCCCTTTCCTACTCTGCAAGATGTGTGAGCCTGCTAACAAGCAATGAGGCTGGGATAAGAAAATCCTTTTTTATACCAACCAGGCTCTGTTTTCCATTTGGAAGGCATTCATATCCGAATCAGTTTTATGACTGTTGCCCAGATTAATGTATTGGTGCAGGGTACCATTAAAATAGTGTAGCGTTAAACTTGATTTAGACTTGTCCACAACTGCATGTAAGTGTCAGTGCATATCTATGCAGTGAAGGGGTTGATGGGTAAGTGTAGGTTGAAGACGGGCTGATGCATGTACCCCTCAAATCTCAACTATGCATTGTGTGGTGATGTGCCATCCTTCATGCTGATTGAGTGATCTGACTTCCTGTTGGGGAGTTTTCTGTGCTTTGCTGTTTTAGTGCCCCTTATCCAGAACATTAAGATTTGCAGAAGTATAAATGCAACAGTTACACACCAACCTCCAAACGATATTTGCATAAATTCCCTGACATGCAGTGATGCAGACGTTTAATCCCCGCCTTGGGCAAGTGTAGAAAAAGAATGGTTGGCATTCTGATTTATTGGATTTTTTTTTTTTTAGACTATACCAATACTGAATAGTTTAAATGTATACCGGTAGCCGATCTGTCTCTGTTGCAGGAGGAAAGGTGGAAACAATAAATGAGATAGCACGCTTTGGACATAATTCTAACTATAAGAAGATAGAAGACAATTCTAAGTATGAGAAGATCTTTTGGCAACTGCATTTAGTGCTCTCCTTTCTCTGCCCTTTTAGAGAAGACACCAAAATATCTCTTTCATATGACTTTTTGAATTGGGTGAATAAATTCATTCTTAAATTCTTTTAATGAGTAACTACTATTTTTTTTCTTTCATTGTGAACTGCCTTGAGTGTATTATTTAAGCCAATAAATAACTAATTTAGTAATAACTTAGAGCATAAAGCAGCCAACTAATCTGTCTCCAGCCAAAAATCATCTCTGCAGCAAAGACAGCAGCCACCTTGCATAAGAGAAAATACACGCAAGTATAGTGTTTCATGTGGGTTGTTGTAGAGGTAAATCCGGCTTTACCACTAAGGGTACTTTTATCACAGTTACTTAATCAGTTCACCAGCCAACACACTGAATCAATCAAATACACGTGGTGGGACAGTATACGTGGAACAATCCTTAATAATGAAATTACTGGGAACACCAGCTACATGTAGAGAGAACCACAGAGACAGGAGCTTGTGAAGCTTTGAATAATGCCTAGTTATTCTGCAAAGGAGATCTGCACACACAGAAGTGGGAGTCCTCTGATTGGACTGGAACCAATAGACCTGGGATCCGTATGAAGTTGCTCTTAGTGGTGAGTCTATTTAGGCTGTAACGTATTTTCAGGATAGGAACCAATGTTGTCCAGACAGGTTGGCCAGTGAATTCATTTTGTGTGTTTGTTTATTTGTTTGTTTGTGTGTATATGTGTGTGTGCCTTTGAGTCATCCACCCCCTTCTGGCAACTGTCTGGGCTATTCTCCAGTTTTCTTGGCAAGATTTTTTGGCAGTACTTTGCCATTGCCTCCTAACTTGGGCTGAGAAAGAGTGACTGGCCCAAGGTCATTCGACTGATATCATGCCTAAGGCAGGACTAGAACTCACAGTTCTCTGGTTTCTAGCCCACTGCTGTCACCGTGAATACTGAATAAATGTCACAGTGCTTGTCAGATTTGGTAAATTTTGGGGTTCTTTGGATGTCCTTTATTGTTGACTCGATTTATATTTGGTACTGTCTCCTGATTTGCCCAATTTTGATTGGCTCTTTGATACTGGTTTCTGAGTTGCCCTTTGACTTTGCTCCCGTTTTGTTTCTAATGTTGAACTCCTGGCACCAAAATTGTCTCCCATCTTTAGAGTTTTCTCGGACTACCATCTATAGTTCAGGTAGTACACATTCAAATGTGGATGTATTGCAATGCTTTTTTGTAACTACTTGAACTAATAATAGTTATTGGAAATGTGCATTACCATTGGCCTACTCATTACTGGCAATACGGGATTAGTTCTTATCATAAACAATACATTCAGCCTGCTCCGTGAATCATTTCCACTGCATCAGAAGCTCAAAGTTAAGCAAATGTAATGAAGAAAAATGTGTAGGCACGCTATCTTTTCAATTCCCACACAGATAGGATCATATTTATTTATAGTGTTCATTTGCTATTGAGAAACAGCTGAAAGTAGTTTTCCTTTCTATGCTGTCTTCATCCTCGCTGAACATACACACTTACACAGAATAGTTGTTTGTCTAAGAAATCTTCAGGGAAAGCCATTCCCTTTGAGAGGAATGTGTTTGTAAGATTTCAGACTCGTCTGATCTGGACAATAACAGGCTCTGTCGGAGAGCTGTGGAATAATTCCCCAAAGGTACCACCCAAGTCTGCAGTATTATACTTCAGTACTGTAATTAAGGATCTGCTGCTGATAAGGATGCTGACCTAAGCCACTTTCTGCTGTGACCAGACATCAAGAAGAGGGCAGTGAACGGAATGAGCATTAACCTTCTACTGCTGCTAACAGAATCTCCCGGTTGGACTGAAATGGAAAGAGATGTAAACAACTGAAAACGTATCATTGACTGCAAACATTTTAGATCTTTAATCGGTGGGAACTGGAGATGATGGAAACAGCAGATGGTGATTCAGGATCACGTCTGTTGATATTTTTTTCAGTCAGAACTGTAACATGGCAGGATTTACAAAAGAAGCAGTTTTAACACAGCTCCTACTCTGGATAAAAATAGGATTTGCTATAGATGTCTTGGCAAAAGGTACCGCCAACCATAGGATGCAAAAGAACTCTGCCACAGATTTTCTAAAAAAAAAGAGCAAATCAACCAGGAAATGGCAAGAATTAGCAAAAAAAAAAAAGTTTATGAGAGGTGCATCTGAAAGTTGTGCACATTTTCTAAAGCTTGTAAATCAGAAAACATGTATAAAAATGTTCACTGGTGATGTCTGTGAAATCAAGAACAACAATGTTTTCTCATTGTTTTCTTGCAGTTTATGAGAACATCTATGCATGTGAGCGAAAATTGTACTTCATGTGCTAGGAAAAAAATTGGAAATGAAAGCAGATGCAGAATGTTAATGTGACTTTTTTAAATTAAAAAAATGCAAAATTTTCCATGGATCAGAACATGGACATGCTAATGTGGACAATGAAATAAACTGAACATCTACTAATTTGCACATTCTTGCAAATTAGCAAGTTCTAGTCTGCCTCTTTCCCATTATTGTAATGATTCTCCAGCCTAATCCTCTGCATATTTACTTGGAAGTATGCTTGCTTCACTGAATTTGATGGGAGTTATAAAAAATGTAAATAAGACTGCAGACTTAGTTATGTTTGTGGCTCATATCACTATGGTGATTTCAATTTTAAAGGATTCCCAAAGCCAGACTCTTTGAAAGGCTAGCCACCCAGATCTCTCACGAATGAAGGCAAATGTACGTGTCCCATGATAATGCTCCAGGATCCAAACTGGGTCGGTCAGTCACCCAAATTGGGTCCTGCAGTATTATACTGGGACATGTGCATTCACCTTCATTCGTGAAATTGTAAAACCCAGTATAAATTGGAATTCTCATCTTGCAGTGATTTATTCTTGATGGGCTTCATTTCTTGTCTTTCTTTGTGAGTCATTTTTTGTTAATATTTTTGCACTATTGATTCTCATCATATCAGTTTAGTACTTTAATTCTTTTATTGCAACAGAGGAATACAAACTGTTTAGATTCCTATTGGATTGGTCTGACCTATAAGGCTCAACAAACAAATAACAAAGATAAGACAGTTCAAAAAAAATGTTGACTTTCTGAGTTAGGCTTCCTTTCTTCAGTTTACAAGAACTAATTCATATCCTATGTTAGTGCCTTTTTGGACATGGCAAATTGGCATGCAACTAATACCTTTAACAATGAATGCCACAGAGAGGAGGGGGTCAACCTATTTTCCAAAGCACCCGAAGGCCAGACAAGGAATAATCGATGGAAACTGATCAATGAAAGATTCAACCTAGAAATAAGGAGAAATTTTCTGACAGTGAGAACAATCAACCAATGGAAAAGCTTACTTTCAGAAGTTGTGGAAGCTTCATCACTGGGAGCTTTCAAGAAGAGACTGGACTGCCATCTGTCAGAAATAATGAAGGGTCTCCTACTTGGGCGGAGGGTTGGACTAGATGACCTACAAGGTCCCTTCCAACTCTGTTAATCTAAAATAAATTAATCTGAAGGGAAGGATGAGGTATTCTTTCTTCTACAGCAGTGTGATCCCCATTCATTTAAAAAATGTATTCTAAAACAGCATATGGAACATAGTTTTAAGAGGCAAAGGGTGATTTACATGAGTCATACTGTCATTTAAAAGACAGATAAGGAGAAAGTATCACCTGACTTTGTGCAAATACTTGAGGCTATTGCATAAGGCCATTGAAAGAAAAAAGAGAGAGGATTCTTGTTCTTTGCCTCTAACCTTTGTTTGCTGTATTTATCTATATTTAAAGCATTTATCTATAATCTGCTTCCACCTTTGTGCTGTAGCAAAGTAATCAATCATTCTGCATCTCCCTCAATGATCGCAGAGTCTGAGGTTAACCGTAGGTAGAGAATTCAGTTTCAACCTGTATTATACTTGACCCTATAGTAACAGTTACATTGCTCATGAGGCCCAGAGGACAAATGGAACAACAGTCTATACAACCAAGATTCATACTATGAGTGCAGGAATGTGTGCCTTTGCTCAGGACCTGTTTTCGTTGTGCATTCCAGCAGGAACATGCTCTAAGGCAGATTTCCCCAATGTAATGCCCTCCAGATATGTTGGAATAGAATTCCCATTGATAGAAATTGAAATTCAATAGCTTCATTGGGGAAGATTGCTCCAGCACAGCTGTGCAATTTGACATTCAGATAATGTGTGATGATTTAATGTGCAATTGAGTGATGGGCTACATGTTGCCTATGCAAATGGGGAATCACAATATCAAGAGTGTAAAATTTCCTGTGTTCTTTTCCACTCTCTCATGTACACTGTTCTATGAGACTTAATTCATTACTTGCTTTACAACTTTTATAACCTATATAGCTTACTTCTTGACATTTTTGATTTGTAACAAGATGCAAATACAGACTGAGCAACAATCATTACTTATCACAGTTCCTATATTATTAAAATTGGTATTGTAATTGACAACAACCCATGAAGTCTGAGTTCAAATCTTTTCACAGGCATAATGCTCTCTGGATAACCTTAGGCAATTCACGACCAGTTTCACACAGAGAGCTACACTCAAAAATGACTAGAAGGTCTATGAACTAAATGACTAATAGCCATGTTACCGTACATGTTCTCCTTTGCCTATAGCTGCAACTACTTTCCTCCACCTGTGACGATTAGCTTTGCCACAGTAGACTTGTGAGTCACGCCATATTTATATTCTCATTATTTTCAGTGGGTCTTTTCCAAAGTAAATATTTGTGTGTGTGTGTGCACGTGTGCAATGTGTATGTATGTGGAAGCAATTACTGCTAAACCTTTCACTTCTATGTGAAATATAATTGAAACACAGATATTTAACTTCTGGATTTCAATATCCTACCCTCTGCTTTGGGATACTGCTGTATTTCCATGCCACAAAATGTTTTAAAACATAAAATGGGGGAAAGATACTTGATTAGAAAAGTATTATAGACAAGATGGTATTTAAATACATTTGATGATTAAGTTTTATGATCTTGACACAAGTCTAGTGGCATACTATAAGCCAAGGGGGTCAAAGACATATCATTTAATTATTGGCTGTATGCAAAATGCTATAGATTTCTAACATCCTTGGCCATGTATCTGCATTTTAAATGCAAACATCCAGTTTCCACAATGGAAAAAAAAAAAACCTTTTCTTTTCCAGAAAATCTGATTTTCATAAACATCAATAAAACGCTATTGGTATGGAAAATGTTTGGGGAACTTATTTAAATGTTATCCCCTCCTCGTTTTCGTTGAGGATCAGCCCACAAGGCTTGTAATTGCAAGATATCCTATCTAACCATAAGGTGAGCTTAGAATCCAGGGGATACCCTGCCAAGGCCTTATCTGGCTTGTACTCTTAATTGTTCTCTCAAGAGGCATCTGTTTAATTACTTAACTTTCCAGCTCTATTGTTTATAGTAGGGTTTTTCAGGGAGCAATTCTTAGTGTGATCATTATCAAATTCTCCTCCCTCATCTACCCCTTCCCCCTTTTTGTAATCACCAGCCTGGTGCCAGGGCCCACTTCTCTTCCCTGCCAAGGGATCTGGCAGGAGCCAACCACCGGACGGTTTGGGTCGCTGTTCTCATTCCGCAGCCTTCCCCTGTCTCTTCCACTTCTGAGCTCCACCACTGAGAAAAAGCAGATATCCTTCCCCTCCCTCCACCCCCAGCCCTCTACTCCAAAGTGAGCTGCTGTCAAAGTGATGTACATTGACCTCCATGCTGTAGTCCTGCCTGGGAGAAAACTAGGCATGCAGGGGAAAAGGAGAGCCCGTTAAAAAGCAGGCCGTTACAGCACCTTCGTGGCATCACTGGAGCCCACATTCCCAAGCAGGGGGTAGCGAGGAATCATCAAGACTTTATAATTTATTCCATCAGGCCAACCTTTAAATCTAAAAAGGGCCGTAGCTTCAAACACAGGCCGAGAGATGCAATAGAAGTGCTGTCATGGGGAAGTAGAGACATAAAAGCCCAGTGGAAAACCGCTGGATGAAAGGATTGAACAGAGGAGGTAATAATTCACTCTTTTAAACTTTTGATAACAAGTCACAAGCTGCTAAGGAGGGTACCTCCCTTTGCTTCGCTCTTCAAGACCCCAAGCTAGTAATTCACACTACTCTTTAATGCCTTTCCTACCTCATACTATCCAGATCTTTGGACTACAATTCCCAGAATTTCTAATCTTTGGCTAAAACCATTGAGCATTATAGTATTATAGCTCAATAGCTCTGAAAAGTACCAGATCTTCATTGGCTTTAATATAACAATCCCCGTTTTTATAACCGGAGTTGCCATTAAAATCTAACCCAACCTGCTGGAAGTAAATTTTAATGCCATTCTATACATGAAAACAACCAATCAGCACTTAAACAGAATATAATCTAAGGCAAAGAGATTGCACGCAGATTAAATGAAATGTTCTATGGACTTTCACTTGTTTCGAAAAGCATAGATCCACCCCATTTCATTTTGGTTAGCAGGACAAATGTTTTATAAAATAATGACTAAAAGAGATTTAGTTTAAAATATTCTCTCATGGGGGGGGGTCATTCTTGTGGAAATAGGGGGAAATGAGTAAACTTTCCAAGCATTGGAAAGAGCTGTGGTGGCGCAGTGGTTAGAAAGCAGTATTGCAGGCCGATTCTGCTGACTGCCAGAAGTTCGATCTTGACCAGTTCAAGGTTGATAGCCTTCCATCCATCCGAGGTCAATAAAATGAAGACCCAGATTGTCGGGGGCAATATGCTGACTCTGTAAACCGCTTACAGAGGGCTGTAAAGCACTATGAAATGGTATAGAAGTCTAAGTGCTATTGCTAGTGTGTGGGCATTAATGTCATCAAGTGTGGTGATGGTGACCAATTTAGAAAGTCTCCCTTGACAGTAGCTATCAGTATAAGACTTGATGTTCTGTCCTATATCCTAGTTACAGGCAGCTTATCTTAAATGTCAGCTATTAGGGAGCAACTGTGGTCCAGGTACTTTGTCTAGGAACCTTTCCCCACTTGCATTAGCCACAGAAAGATGTGCTTTGGTAATATCTTCTTTCTGCCATGTCCTCATCTTGATCTTATCCCCAGTACATGAATTAAGTAGGCTTAAGCCATCTTTAGATATGGTGTCCTTAAGTTATAGTTCCATATTAAAAGCCATCCGAGGGCCACCTTAAGGAAATATATAATCCATTGGCCTTTCCAACTGTTTCCTTAGAGAAAAATCAGGTGACTGCACTCTGGAATAAAGGCAATAAAGGCATGATAGGAAGAGCAAATTTTGTGCTCGCATAGTTTTCTGAAAATTCAAGGATGTGTGAAGGATAACTGTGATACGGAATGGCTCTTTTTCCTATGGGACAACAACAAAAGAAGCACTAAGATTATAACATAATGTAGACACACTCCCTGACATAAATACTGTTCCAAGGAGTGTGGGACCACATGATTACTCATGCAATCCCCTTCTCCCTCTCGCTAGCCTATATAGCAATACAGAGTTTTAAAACTAGGTGCAATGTAATATATAACATATTAAGGTATCGGAAAGTCCAGCTCAAGTTAGGCTACGAGCCTCTGAATTCTTATCCTAGGGATAAATGGATCTTTCTTCTGAGTAAACATATACACAGGATTACATTGCTAAGCAATATTTAGGCCAATATCTATATCCTTCTTCCTATAAGCTGCAAAGAACTGAACAGGACAGAATTTTAAGTGGAAATACAGTTGAGCTAGTCCTTGACATATGACTGGTTGTTCAGTGATCAAGTACTGATGGACCTCCTCAGAGCTACTTATGACCCAGTTTTGAAGCTCTGATGGCCACACACACAATTGCATTGTCACATTTTGGGTGCTTGGAACCAGCTCATATTTAGGGCCACTTGAAGTGTCCCACAGTCATGTGACCATGATTTATGACTTTTTTTTGCCAGAAATTAGTTTTTACCTTTGGTTCCTAGCAAAAAATGCCCATTAAGTAAAATGGATTTGCTTAATAACTGCTAATGTTCACTTAACAACCCACACAAAAAAAGATCATAAATTGGGTAAGATACTGTAAATGGTGACTTGGTTTATGACCGGCACAATTTACAGCCATAATTCTAGGCTCAATTATGGTCATAAGTCAAAGGCTACCTATATATAGATAGTCCTCAACTTATGACCACAACTGAGCCCAAAATTTATATTGCTAAGTCAGAAATTTTTTAAGTGAGTTTGAGTGCCCCATTTTACAAATTTTCTTGCTACATTTGTTAAGTGAATCGCTGCAGTTGTGAAATTAGTAATATGGTTGTTAAGTGAATCTGGTTTCCCCCTTGACTTAAGGTGGCAAAAGGTGATCACATGACCCCAGGACATTGCAACTGTCATAAATGTGAGTCAATTGTCAGACATCCAAATGTAAATCACGTGACCATGGGGACACAGCAATAGTCATAGGAGTGAAAACCTTCAAGTTTCTAGGTTCTATCATATCTCAAGACCTAAAATGGACATCTAACATCAAAAACATCACCAAAAAAGC
>JANHJO010003557.1:125458-137092 GCA_032468235.1 Pseudoxyrhopus heterurus | reverse complement strand
TAAGACACCCCTAACACCCCTCAGGGTGTGTGCTGTGAAGATACAGCCTGCAGCACAGTGGAGTAGCCATGGTAATGGCTTCACAGTACTCCACAAGGGGGCATTTGTAACGGGGCCTACCTGCACTACAAGACCGACACGACTTCCATCATGCAGAGACGACATTTCTTGATGCTTCTGGGGGCCCAGGGAAAACATTGTTAACTCATTTAATTGTCACCAAAATCAGAGCTCAGGGAGAAGTTGCTCTTCCCATCATGGCCTCTTCAGGAATTGCGGACACGTTCATGGAAGGAGGGAGGACAGTCCATTCCGCTCTTACGTTGCCACTTCACATCGCCATTCCTGTCTAACATAGGATTGGGATAAATAAATACCTGGGCAACACCGGGTTATCGGCTAGTATAAACTACAGCTTAGAGCCTCACAGTCTGAAAGGAGTCTTCCAAAATTTCCATTTTTCTATTTTTCTATGGCTTTGTTACAATTTCATATATGAAAGTCTCCATAACTTATTGGCTGGATTCTATGCCATCTAGTTATTTTCAACCCCCGGTGACCGCTTGGATAAAATTTTCTCCATGATGAACTGAATCCGTCCACTGTGTTGCTTGTCCCCTTCTTCTTTCCTTTCCTTCTACGGTTCCCTCCATTAGAGCCTTCTCCAGAGAGCTAGGTCTTTGCATAATGTGTCTGAAGTAGGATAATCTGAGCCTTGTCCCTTAGGGGAGAACTCTGGATTGCTTAATCAATAATCCATCAGTTTGTTTTCTTAGCTGTTCATGGTCTTCTCAGGAGTCTTACAGAATAATAGAGTTGGAAGGGGCCTTGGAGGACTTCTAGTCCAACCCCCTGTTCAAGCAGGAGAGACCATGTACCATTTCAGACCCGTCTCTTCTTGAAAGCCTCCAGTGATGGAGCACCCACAACTTTGGAAGGCAAGACGTTCCACTGATTAATTGTCCTCACCGTTAGGAAGTTTCTCCGTAGTTCCAGGTTGCTTCTCTCCTTGATTAGTTTCCACCCGTTGCTTCTTGTCCTGCCTTCAGGTGCTTTGGAAAATAGCTTGACTCCCTCTTCTTTGGGGCAGTCAGTTTCCAAATATTGGGACACTGCTATCACCAAAGTTCAAAGGCATCATTGCTCTTCCAATCCTTCTTCTTCCATGTTCATTTCCACAGAGTGTTATCCTGAAAATTAAGCTCTCCTGTTTTGCTTACGTGACTTTCATTCGTCCAGATGTGCTGTTTGTGTGTGTGTCTCTGTGTGTGTGTGTGTGGTGGCACCTTCTGTTCAAAGAGGACCCTTCCCTGGTTGGCAATCATTGCCAAGTTCACTTGTTCCACAATTTTTTCTCGCCTAGTACATGCTACATTGAGCCTCGACACCCTCACAAAGTTTAGGCCCCCTCCGTTGTCTAAAATTGGCTCTCTTTGGCCCTTGGGTTATATTAAGGTAACCAACTTTTTTACAATGAAAAGGAGGACGCAAAGAAATAATGACCGTGAGTCTACTGCGTGCGTATGTGCCGTGTCGTGTTTCGGTAAGAAGTAAACAAAGCCAATTGAGCGCAGCGCGCTCTCTCAAGGTCTCCTGTGCAGAGCGCATGCGTCTCATAATCGCGTCTCGCCACACTGTACCGAGCCTTGACGAATCGTCATGTCAAATACAAATACATCACATCACACGCAACGGATCGGCTCAGCATTGATCGAATACGGACATTTACAGATTAGTCTTCAAATATCGAAAAGGAGGACATGTAGGAGGACACTTTTCGAGGGAGGGAAGAACTTACAAAAGAAGGACTGTCCCCCCTAAAGGGGACGATTGGTCACCTTATCAAATAGGAACTTTGATTTTATTAATGTATTAAATTAATAGAGTTTATATAAATGTTTTTCAACTAAATTCCACATATTTTAAAGTTGCCAAGGGCGAGAAATAGTGGCTTATATGCCTCTCAATCCAATAAAGTTCAATGTGACTTTTCAGAAAGCTGGCATTTGCTACTGTTTTCTCCCCCCCCCCCCAACACCAGTGAAGGCCAGCTTTCTGAAAGGTCCAGGTCTAGGGAGGGAAAACTAAGCCTTCCAGATCATTGGAATTTACTAGCATTTTTGTCAGATTTGATTTCCATTCCTCCAGTAGGTGAATAGACCTCAAACCTGACCAAAAAAAAAAAAAATCCTAGCAAAGACAATTGTTTTTGCTATTGTTTGGAAGACCACTTTTCCAAATTGCACGAAGGATCCTTCCAAACCATTGTGAGAATGGGGCCTGCTTGAAGGATGAAGCAAGAGCCCTTGGTAGTCAGCAACCGCAGAACAATGCAAATGTACAGTAAGTGGACGCGGGTGTGGTGGGATGAACAGAGGGCCCTGCCCATTTTCCCAGTGCTCTGCTTAATGACTCACATGATCACTTAACAACCGCAATTGGGAGAGCAGGTATTGCAGTTGTTGAGCGAAGCATTCAGTGACATCTCCCTTGGCTCAATTCCCGAGATTCCAGGTGCAATTGAGGTCATAATTGGAGGACTAATTGTAACCAGTCAGGCTCTTGTACCATTATATGTACTGCTACATTAATCTTTCTATTGCCTTTCAGTATTTCATGATGTTGAGTTCTTCTTCCTGTGAAGTTGGAAATGGAACAAAGAAGGATAATGATAATACAATTTTTTTTCATAGTGTGCTTGACTAGTTATTGTTTTTGTCCAATAATAAAAGGATGAGACTTTACAGTAGGAAATTATGTTTCTCCTACTTTTTTAACCAACCCATCATGAATGCATAATCAATGCATAATCAAATAATTTTGCTCATCATTTGTTCCTACAATCTTGCATTATTATATTGCGGAAACTTATTTTTTTATTTGTCTGTGGAATTTCTAAGAGGGCTTTTTGGTAGGGCTGGGTTGGTTGGTTTGGTTGCTTTTTTTTTGGCCATATTCCTTTTCTAACATTAAGCTTTCAGAAAGAAAGGTAAAATACATTATTTATGAACCTGGATTTGAATAAAAGTAGTGGATAGCGTATTTTGCAGTTTGGATCCGATAAATAATTTTGTTACATTAATTTATTTTTTAAACAGTTAAGTTTAAGGTTCACCACATAAACATGGTTCTTGGATCATTTCACATTCAGTGTGTGAGTTGTTCTTTTACAGATCTTTATCGTCTTTTGTTAAATATACCTAAATGTCTAATGGGTCATTCTGTCCTGTTGAATATGCTTTTCAAATGTCCCTGGATATATATATTTTCTTTTTTTGCTGCCTATTTCTTTTGGATCCTCTCTTATTTTTATAAAATAAATTTATATAAATTAATAAGTATATTTAGTTCCAGTCTAGAATGAACTGCATTGGAGAGATGTATAAAACTAACCTCTGCACAAAGATTATGTTTATATTTTATATATATATTATACAGATTATAAAAGATCTTTGTAAAAGATTATATTTATATTACATGAATATTCTTTACATTCATTTTTTTCTTAAATTTTAAGAGAGAGAGAGGAAGAGATAGAGATCAGTCACAAGAATTCAGACTAACTCTATAAAATTTTCATAAAGTTATAACTTAAAGGAAATTTGGTACAAAATATTCCATACATGGTGTACAATTCCATCAATAATATATGAGACAGATAAATCATATAGTAATAAATGTTGGAAATTCCATGAAACAAAAGGAAGGTTTCATCACACGCGGTTGATATGTAAGAAGAAACAAAAGTACAAGGAAAGGAAGGAAAGGAAGGAAAGGGAGGAAATGGAGGGATGGAGGAAAGGGAGGGAGGGAAGAATGGAGGAAGGCAATACAGAAAATTTCTAGTTAAAAAAATTAGATTGGAAATGAAACCACAAATTTCCTTACAAGGAATGATATCAGAAAAAATCAACAAGAAACATCATAATTTAATGAAATTTATGCTTACTGCAAGGATAAATTTCACTCAACACTCACAGAAAAATAAAATACAAAATTATTAAGATGTATAAAAAATAATTAAAAGGGGAGGGGAAAGATAACACAATTAGTGGCATTGTCTTTGTAAGAAAGAGACAGATGAAGTGAAACCTGTTATAAGACTGGGAAAGTACCCAAGAACAATTTGGAGAATGAATTGGAATATTCCACACAGTTTATTAGTTCACTAGAAACCAGTGATTTCTCCCCCACAATTCTAATTTTAAAAGGGGTCAATTTTAATATTTTTAAGAAATACACATTCAACAGAATCACAAATGGAAAATAATGCAAATATTGTACATCTTAAAATTATATGGAAATCAGAAGAGAAATATCTAGTGTAGAGCTTTGTAAATTGGAACTAATTTCCTTAATTAGTTTAATTAATCTCTGGGGAGATGGACAGTTTGGAAATAGGAAATATAAATAACTAAATTTTGTTTTAAAATGCAAAATTGACAATTTCTTATAAAGTTATTAATTACAGCAAATAAAATAAAGGGACACACACTAAATAATGTTAGAGTACTATCTGCAAGCTAGATTATATCTAGAATTGATAAAGTACTTTAAAAATATAATTTTGCTAAATAAGGAACATATACTAAAGAGGAAGTAATATATATGTGAATGTAATCTTCAAAGAACTAACAGTATGACACATTCATTCCTTAAATTAAAAAAAACGAGGAAAAGTTTGAGAATTTTAAAAAGCCAGTTTACAAATAACATATTAATAAATGCAACCATCTCAAAACATTTAAGAAAGCACTCAGAAAAAAATGCTACTTTTCATAAGCATTCTCTTTATCAAAAGGTTGCATTCAGCACACATAAATGCTGATCAATTCAACTTTTTAGTCAACAGTCTTACCAAAGACCTAGCAGCCCCTATTTCATTTTGCTGCTCCTCATTCCTTGGCTGTCCTCTCTTTTTTTGCACCTTATATAACATAGGATTTAGACCATAGGCTCTATGTCTTGTCCATCTGAGGAAAACAAAATGAAATAACCTTTGGAGTTGGGAAAGTCTTGCCAAAATTCCTCATTTTGACAAGACTCATTCCCCATTCCTTATTGGATGGTTGAAGACAGGTGGGTCCAAGCTAGGGTTGGGCTGAAAGAACAAGAATATGGATATGATATGGACATGATAGAAACAAGTATAGTCCTTGCAAAGATAGAAAGAAATGGAAAGTTACAATAATTGCATTGGTGTAAAGTAGCTTTAGCTGTAATTCTTTTGGTTTTTTTTTAAATTTCATGCCTTGATTTCTTTGACATACTGTTTTCTGAGCTTGGCATAACATTAGTTGCCGTAAAAGGGAACCACGCGATGGCTATTATCTGTATACTGATGTAATACTCAGGAAGTTATCTTGATATAAGAAGGTTATCACTATTTTAATACTTTCTAGTTTCCCTTTTCAAATATATATTATACCTCACTCAACATGTAGTCCTTAATGGAACTGCATCCACATGGAGGGAAGTATGCGGTGGGGTACCCCAAGGCCTGTCTTAGGCCCAGTACTTTTCAATATTTTCATAAATGATTTAGATGAGGGATAGAGAGGGAACTCATCAAATTTGCAGATGATACCCAGCTGGCAGGAATAGCCAACGTTCCAGAAAGTAGGCTCAAAATACAGAAAGAACTCAACAGACTTGAACACTGAGCCTTATGTAACAAAATGAAATTCAATGGTGAGAAAAGTGAGGTTCTACATTTAGGGAAGAAAAACAAAATCCACAGGTATAGAATACAGTATGTACTATCTGGCTCAATAGTAGTAACGGTGAGAAGGATCTTGGAATCCTAATGGACAATCACTTAAAAATGAGCCAGCAGTATGCTGCAGCTACCAAAAAAGCCAATGCAGTCCTAGGCTGCATTAACAGAGGGATAGAATTAAAATCATATGAAGTATTAGTACCTCTTTATAATACCTTGGTAAGACTACACTAGGAATATTGCATCCAGTTTTTGTTGCTTTGGTATAAAAAAGATGTTCTCTAGCAAGAGTGCGGAGAAGACTAACAAAAATGATTAAGGGACTGGAGGATAAACATACAAAGAACGGTTGCAGGAATTTAGTTTAATATAAAGGAGGATTAGGGCTGACATGATAATAGTGTTCTAATATCTAAGGGGCTGCCACAAAGAAGAGGGAGGGGTCAACATATTTTCCAAAGCAACCAAAAGCAGAACAAGAAGCAATGGATGGAAACTAATTAAGGAGAGAACCAAGAAGAAATTTCCTGACAGTTAAAATAATTAATTAGTGGAACAGCTTCTCTTCAGAATTGTGGGTGCTCCATCACTGGAGCTGTTTAAGAAGAGATTGGACAACCATTTGACTGAAATCTTATGGTGTTTCCTGCTTAAGCAGGGGATTAGACTAGAAGATCTCCAATGTTACTTCTAACTTTGTTATTCCTATATATACTCTCTCTCTCTCTCTCTCTCTCTCTCTCTCTCTGTGTGTGTGTGTGTGTGTGTGTGTAAAATTTTCTTTGTGATTTCATCCCAGCGTTTGGCCCAAAGCCACATTCAATGGTGGGTGAATCTTTTTCTGGACAATGACAGAAGGGCGACATGATACAATTCATCTTAGTAGGTTCGCTATCTTGTTGGAATATTCAGTGGTTATGATTGTGGAAGCAGATCCTTTATATGATTCCTCTGATATTATAAAAAGAGATACTAGATTGCAAAACCATTTTAACTGATACTTTCCCTATCATGCTAATTAAGGATTATGACTTGATTCAGGTCACCTTGTACTCAGTTGTTGCCTTTCATTATATATATGTGTGTGTGTGTGTGTGTGTGTCTGTATGTATATACACAATATGCAAACTACATGTAGTTTCTATGAAAGGAACCTATACTTGTTTTAAATAAACAAATAGTCTTGCATATTTGTAAATGTTAAAAGTTTCCATATGTTACCATTTATCATTTCTTTTATTTCAGACATAAGTAATTAGAGCCAAAGTAATTAGAGCGCCCAATGTAAAAACAGTATCACAATGAATAACTCTTTATATCAGCAGTACACCTGAAGCAAGCATTTGACGTGCCAGATAATTATTATACCTCAGGAAACAGTGATTTGATGGCTGTTTTTCCTGAAGATGGGGTTCTATGGGACATAATGATTTAACATACAACTGACAGATTTTTTTTTGTAATAAGATGTAACATCTTATGTACATGACAGGTAACTATAGATGGACCTGAGCAACTGAGCCCAGAGGGTATACAATAATTTATAGCTTTTTTTCATAATCATCGGATGGATGTCTTCAATAACAGACAAGTTTTATCTTAATCAGGTTTCAACAAATGAACTTTCTGAAAAATAAAATCACACATGATTTTTAAGGTAATAGTATGTCACAATTTAGAATAAAAAAAATCAGGGCTCAAATTGTTATCTACTCAGGAATCTAATTAATTTGAACTGGAGTGGACCATTCCAGTTCAGATTACAGTTCCTATAATCCCTGAGGCATGAAACCTATGATTTATGGAGGTTGTAGGCCGGTCTACTTAATTGCCTACCTCTAATTTACATTTATTTTATTTTATTTTTAAACGTATCTGCAAGGCAACACTTAGGATAAAACCTGGAATTGCATATTTATTTTTCATACAAAACAGTCTTGAAGCCTAGAATATTGAATGATAGGAACTCTCACTTATTTTTTTGTCACTATATCTCTGTTTGATACCATTCAAGCATTTTAGAACTACTATTCTTATATTTTCTAGTAGTGTATGAGAGATAGGATGTAGCACAGAAATCTAAGGAACAGTATACAGATAACAGTATTTATATTTGTGGTTAATTTTGTTTTTTATTTTATTTAACTGGTTGTTGTATTGTATACTGCCCAAAGTCATGTTTGTGAGATACATGGTTATATCACTCGGGAGGGGGAGGGGGAGTTGGGAAAACCTGATTTACATAAACTTATTTTTGTCCTGAGGAGTACATTCAGCCAGTTGAGCATGTACATAGAAAGCAGCATGGCATACAGCTGTTACATACTGTACTATGTACTGTAGTGTACTAGTATCTAATAATGGCACTAACAAGCTCTGACAATGTATTTTTTTCTGACCACACTGGTACCTTCATATCAGACAGTTTAATTCATTTTTAGCAGACTTTAAAAAGTGTTTAAAGGATTTCCCCCCATCTGTATACTGTTCAACGGCATCCTCATGATGTATGAAACTTATCATCCATTGCTTTAGAGAGACATCAAGCAACTGTAATGACTGAGAATAGAAATCAAAGTAGCAAGAGAAGGATGGGTAATGAGAAGAGCAAAAGTTATGCTGGTATATGACTCACAATAGGTGGGTAGCACTTAAATTCAGCAGTGGAAAAAAGGCCATAGTTGAGAGGGGAGTTTTTCTACCTCAGTTGTAACACTCTAGGTTTAGATTTCCTGAGACTTAATTCTTTGTTCCTATTAAGAAATCAAGAGGTATTAAAGAAAAAAGGATTTGATATAGGGCAAAGGAACTACTACTATCATTCTTCCTTTTCTGTCTGTGGCCATGTCTCCACTTGCACCTAAATGTAGCATAATCATTCCTTTCCCCATTGCCCTCATGATATTGCCTTCACCTCATCCCATCTCCAGCCCATCTATAAAACAAGTGTTAAATTGTTGCTAGCTGTACTGTGCTAAAATAGTATTTTCCCCTTTATTGCAATACTTTCCACTGCTAGCGTAGCTTCAAAATCAGCAATGTTCACAGAAAGGTGTGTCCAAAATCTGCAAGATAGCTGGTGGCTATTATTGTTCTGCCAAAATAATCACAACTAGGACAGGCTTAATATTGCCTCAATTGATGGCTGAATAATACTGTATTCTTCTAGTAGAGTTCTGATGTTCTGGAATCTGTTGGAGTCACTCTCTCAGATTAGGAGTCACAGCTCCATGTGCTCTTACCATCATTGTGGCCACTTCGATCTTTACTTTCCACATCCTCTTTAGTTTCTGCTTCTCCACATCTCCAGCTTAGACTCTTGCTTCCTGATGTTACTATAACTTGGCACTGCTATATCTATCACCACCACTGTCTTCTGGTTCTTAGCTACTTTGCCTAGTTGATTGGCCAGCACTTTGCCTGGTTGATTGGCCAGTACCTGCCTGTCTATATGGATCTTGAAGTCTCAGAGGACTGTAGTCCTGTTATTTTCCATGACTTCCTGTGGAATCTTCCCTCTGGACTTGGGAGGTGTACCCCATACAATTCAGGTGTTGGCTGCAAAGCCACTTGTTCTTTCAGATCTTTTTGAGTCCAGAATGTAATGTTTAGTTGGTCTACTTAAAACTGTGAGATTAGCTGCTTTTTCACTACCTTATGTTGAGATATTGGGTAACTAGCTATTTCTCAGTGACTGTTGATGTAGGTCTCCTGGCATCCATGGGTCCCTCATATATCTCTTCTCATTAGGTTCATTGTTATAGTAGTATTCCATCAATTCTATGTTTGTTTGTTGTATCCATCTGTGGTTTGTTCTGGTAGCTTGGTTATCATCAGATTGTCCTAGATTCCCAAAATCTGATGCAGCCCTTGTTAATCCGGGTGATGGCATGAGACCCTTCTAGTTCATGTGATTCTCATATCTGAGGTAGACAGTTTTAAGCATTAGGGGATCTTTGCCCAAGGATCACTAATGGTAAGATGGGTACCAGCCAGAACCCTGATTTCCCTCATCAAAGGCTGGTACTCTAATCTTTATGCTTATCCGGTCACATACACATCAAAAAGTAATTGCTACCAACAGATTAGGATGTCCTGTAGGATGTCAAGCTATGGAAAGTGGAAATCCAAGAACATCTCATTGTCCTCCTGAGAATCTTATATACAGATCAGGAAGCCACAGTAGGGACAGAAGATGGTGAAACAGGCGACTCCAGGTTGGCAAAGGAGTGAGACAAGGCTTTATATAAAGGCAATGCAGCACAGGAGTTAAAATCTTGGATTACAAACTGGGAAAGTTATCTTCCAACAATGAACTGTGAATGTTACTGAGTTTGTGTCAATCACAGTATCTCACTTTAAGTTACTTTACAGATGAAGAATCGGTACCTACTTGATGCCATTCAAACAAACCACCCGACCTCAAACAGATTAAATTAATGAAGAAAAATGGAGGTATCTCACCCCTACATGTCTGTCCATTAAGAACCTTACATGAAACTTCCGGGAAGGGCGACGTTACCCTTTAACAATAACAAATTCAGTTGAACTTACTTTCAAGTTAACAGGTTTATTCAGTTGCACATTTATCCTGATCTTGGTTATTGGGGGGAAACCCCGTCCCCATTAATTACAGTTCAGAACTGAAGGAAGATTAGTTCTTCTAGAGACAACAGGCCCCCAACCTTCCGAGCAGCGTGAAAGTTCGGCGCTTTCCCGAGCTCTGCCCCTTTAAGAAGTGTCTCTTCTCGCTAAATTGCATCAGGCACGCGCGCGGCCTCCGTGCTCGAACTCCGTGCTTCTTCCCCCCTCCCTTTTCGAGGCGCGCTCGCTGCCGAGACGAGCGTGCACGCTCTCTCGGCTTTTCTAAGGCGGAGCTGGCTGAGGGACGCGCGCTCTCGCTGGCCAGTCGCGTGGTCTCCTTGCTTCTCCATATTGCTGCGGCGGCATCAAGAGGAGACGGGGGAGGGGGGACGTCGGGGTTGGGTTTCCAGGGTGGGGGGAGGAAGCCGGCGGCTCGACCCCCCTCGCTTTGGGTGCAGACTTTACCTGAGCGGAGAATTAGCCGAGGTAAAAAAGGGGGGCAACAGGGCTGGGCTCGGTGAGGCGGTTCTGGAAAGGGGGAGTCGGCAAAGTTTGGGGCGGGCGCGTGTTGTCCGGGAGAGCCTGGAGGCGGGCGAACGAGGCGGCTCTGCGGGGGTGCAGATGGCTACCCAGGTGGAAGCTCTACTGCCCGCCAACCCGCTCCTGCCTGCCGAGGAACACGGGCTGGTTATCAAGAAGCCTCAAGAGAAGGGCGAGCACCTCATGCACCAAGGAGAGAAGGCCAACGCCGATGAGGGCAAGGGGGGCGGCCCCGACAGCTGCAGCAAGGAAGAAGGCGGCGGCGGCGGCGGCGGCAACGTGGGAGACCATCTGCGCCGAAACGGGGCCCTGGTGAAGCCCCCCAGCATCAAACAGCAGAAGGAGGACAGCAACCATCAGGAGAAGGAGAACCTGCTGCACCAAAGGAGCGGCGGCATAATAGAGTCAAACCGGCTGCCCGGAGAAGCCAGCAGCAGCAGCAGCAGCAGCAGCGGCGGCGAGGAAGGCGGCGAACAGGGAGGAGTTGGCCGCAAGGAATTCATCGAGGCCCCTCCACCCAAGGTGAACCCTTGGACTAAAAACGCCCCGGCGGCGTTAGTTACTCTCAACGGACAGTCCCCTCCAGGTGGGTAGGTAGGATGAGTCCATTGGCGCGGCCGAGGTTGGCGGGGCGGGTGGGGTGTGTATGTGTGTGTGTGTTTTTTTTTAATGGGGGTGATGGGCTTATTCTGATACGGCAAGCGGGAGCCAGTCATTCGAGGTGGGGAGTCCTCCCTCTGCAATATGGTGACATGCTCTCCCCCCCTTAATAGAACTCCACCCTGTCTTTG